>PVKA01005559.1:42837-89674 GCA_004027165.1 Ctenomys sociabilis
AAAAAAAAAAAAAAAAAAAAAAAGAAAGAAAGAAAGAAAGTAGGTATTTTGCAATACTTTGCTATGAAAAGATAAACTTGAGTCATTTGCAGGAAGATGGGTCAACTTTGAGACCAAAATATTAAGTGAAATAAATCAGACATACAAACTTAAATATTGTGTTGTCTTGTCTTATATAAGAAATTCAAAGCATAAATAAGGAGCAAAATAAAGGATAGATGGTAGGAAATAGGGGAATGCATGTTTTGTTAAAGGGAAGGGGACAAAGGGACAGAGGGAGATAGGTGGAAGGGAGGAGAAGATTTAAAAAAATAGACTTGAAATGTGTTATATGCACGTACCAGCTTCCCATGAGGAATGTGATCATTATGCAATGCAAAACATGTACTAATAAAACTAAAAAATTGAGGAGAAGAAGTTAAAAGGCGCTGGATTATTTGTACAAGAGCAATTATTCTCTTTGATTGGTGACTTACAGAGGGAGACATCTCTCCCCAACTCCCACGTCCATCTGGCACCAACCTTACTCTCTGTCAATCTAAGTCAGCTTTAAAGTAAGAAAAAAAATTCTGCAATTGAAGTTGTCTATTTTTTGCTCGCTATGTCTAGCTCCTCAACACTGTCTATGATTAAATCAAATGTTCCAATAACTGCTAATGGTCTTACTATGACTTGAGTTAAAATTTTTAGTCTGCTGCAATACATACTTGAAAGATGTTTATTGTCCTAAAATATGTCTGGAATTGGACTGGCACCTGGTATTTAAAACAAGAACCCAGTGGGGGAAGTCTCAGGAATCGAGCAACTTGAGTCTCCTTAGCATAAATAATTGCTGGCCAAGTGTCCCTGATGAGACGTTAGAAATGTGTACACTGAAACTGTGTCCGGGAAACACTGGATGGACGGTTGCTGAGTTGGCGGCCTCATCTCCTGCTCCTTCCTGCCTTTCAGTCCCCCATCTGTACCACTCTCAGATGTTCCCCTTTCAGTAGGACCGGTCCCACTAATGTATAAACTCATTGTTATCTTTTCCACCTAAAAGTAAAATAAAATTAACAAACATTGCTTTTGACCTCATAACTTCCTTCAGTTATTTTAACTCCCTTCCCGTCCCTTATATACTTATTTCTGCTTCTTCCTGGACATCCTCTCCTGAATGTATTCCCTGAGGTTCTTCTAGTCTTTGCTGCCTCATTAGTGTGGTGAGGATCCTGCTAGCCCAACTGATGTGTCTGTCCTCACCTTACTTGGCTACCCGACAGCATTGCAGCCAAGGTTCCGTGACACGCACTTCCTGCTGTGTGGAGCCACTCTTGTTTGTCTCTTCTTGAGATCCTGGTGCTGCATCTCCTGGTGTTCCTCTGTGGAGTTCGGTGGCTTCTCTCCTCTAAATCAGCTCTGTTTTACCTCTTGCCTTTCCTTGCTTTGTGCTGTCTCCAGGCTTTTTTTTTTTTTTTCCCTCTGGGTATCTGAGACAGGGTTTGGCTATGTATTCCAGGCTGGAGTTGCACTCAGGATGTAGCCCAGGCTGTACTCAAACTTGTGAAAATCCTCCTGTGTCAGCCTTGGCAGTGTTGGGACTGCAGGAGTGTACTACCTTGCTGGGTTTCTCTTTGTTATTTCCTTAGCTGGTACATCTTTTACACCTGTTTCATTGACCCTCAAAGTGGATCTTCGGTCCTTTAGACTCCCCAAATCTAAATATGAATGACCTCTTGTCTATTAGATATTCCAGAGGGATGTCATATGTCTATTTCAATCTCATCAGGGTAAGCATTATTTTCATGCTTTCCCAGTCCTTCTTGACTCTATCAATTTTCTATATCTCTGTTTACGACACAACAATATATCTAGTTTCTCAACTCAATCTTTTTTTTCCTTAGATCTTCTCTTTCTCCCATTTCTGCATCAGATTGACGAGTAAAAGCTATAAACTCTGATTCTAAATCAGATCTTTAATCATTAATGGCTCCTATATCTTCACTACTGTACCCTAGTCAAATATAGCATAGACAAATGCAACAGACATCCAAGTGATTTTCCTATTTCTCTTCTTACTCTCTTAGAGTTTTCCACCACATAGCCAGAATTGTCTTTTAAAAATGTAAATCAGGTCATCTTCTTTTGCCATTTAAGACACTAATCACCTCCTAATATATCTAAAGTCAAAGCTCTTTTTTCTGGCTTTTACAGCCTTGGGCGCTAGTTCTCTGGTTACCACTCCAGCTCCTCTCATATCCAGCCTGTGATGTCCTGATCAGGGTACAAAGACAGGTACTTTGAAAGACAGTGTTGGGAGAGAGGCTGCATATTATTTGAAGGAAGCACTTACTCTTCATCTTTGCCAATTTCCCTGGTGTAAATGTTCCTTCCATGGCCAACTAGAGCTACCCCAATATTACACTGCCTGACAAAATTCTGAGAATGTCATGGGTGTCTCTCAGTAGCCAGTGCTGGAGAGCTGGCACCAGCATGGGCCTTTATTCCAGAGGATCTGGGTGCCTAGTTGAGGACTAACTTATTGGTCAATTTCTTTCTTTAAGCACATTATTTAAGAAAAGTATCTTATTCAGGCCTTAGATCCTATTTTTGCCTCTGCCTAAAATTCTTTCCACTTGAAAATCATGTAGAAAAAAAATACAGTACTACTATTTAGTTCACAACTGAGCTGAAAAATATCTTGTGGTATTTTTGAAAGCCCTGTGTACTGAGCATGAGTCAGTCTCTGGCACCTCATCCAACATTAATTCTCCATAGGACTGGAGCCTGTCTGTCCCCCTGGGATGTGCGTTTATCATTATTTTTACCTCCCTGGAACAAAATCCCATAATGACAGGGAACATGTCTGTCATGTTCTCTGCTGCATGCTCAGCACTAAAGCAGTACCCAACACACACAAGATGCTCATTTCAGAAAAACAAATCAATAAATAAGATTTTCAGCATAGTTGATTTCCACTTGCTTACATTGTCTTTTAATCACCAAAAAGTCAAATTTTTCAAGCAAAATTTGCTTTCTTCCTCTGTTTGCCATTTTTTCAGTCATTCATTTCTAAACCTGACCCTGTGCTCTTCAAATCCAAAGTGTTCTTGTATTGTTATGTGCTCATCAGATTCCTTCTTTGAAGAAGTCTTCTATGACTTTTCCAGAGCACAAAGTGCCCAGCCTCTGAATGCCAGAAGACATGTGTGGTACTTGTGCAGTGCCATGTGATGCCTTGTTTCTCTCAGGTCTTTCTGGCATTTCACTCTGAGCTCCTACATTTCCACCTTCAGTATTTCTTCAGCATCCAGATCCCCGGATCATTTAGACATGGCACACGCTTCATCACTGTCTGCTAACTGCATATCTTTTGGTATGCCCAGATGTTCATGAACTGGATTTCCTTTGCTTTCCTCTGTGACTCTGCTCTCCCTCCTTATTCACCTGGTTTGTTCAGCACTACTGACATGTACTTCCTCCATTAGCAACCCACCCTCATGCCCCATGAGCTGAGAGAGTCAGGGGCACAAGTCTGAGTTGGGTGGCTGGAAAGAGAGTGAGGTTAAAGTTTGCTTCTCTTGTTGCCATGCCTTAGCTCTCACAAGGTAGCGTCTCAACACAGTACTCTCTTTAGATTTCCAAGGCCCAATTCATAGTATTGCAAAATTCTGTGGCCTTTTACACACATGAATCATGGCTTTATAAATAATGTCTTTATTAATCCCTCCTTAAATCACTCAGAGTGAGGGTTCAACTGGTATGCTGCTAAATCTCATAGGATTTTTCTCTCTTTTTAAAGGACATGACCCATTCTTTAGTACCCAGCTCAGACAATACCTCTGCTATGAAGCTTTCTCTATTTCTCACAGGAATGAGACTCAACAAAATTTAGCTAAATTGTATTTGACCATGTCATCATTTATATATTGAAATTCCTTTGCATGTACCAAAGGCTTTCTTGCTTCTGATAGAAAGTACATTTTTAGAAAGCACAGCCATAGCTATGAATCTAAATATATCTCTTATTTTCTTTATATGCACTATGAGTATTGTAGGATAAGTAGTTATCATCTCTCTCCCAGTTGATGTCTATTCCAGAGTTGTTTATAACTAATCAAGCTGTGTCTTCTCTCAAGGTTGCATCCACAGCATGGTCAGAGTAATGTCTAGTAGACTCATCACTACCTGCACGTGTCCCCAAGATGGACACATACAGAGACTGCAGAGAATAGCTTCTAAGAGCTGTCTCATGCCATGAGGGAAAGACCTTCCTACCTGGCACTAGCTCCTTCTCTGAGCCGGTCTCCATCATGTTTTGCTCCCTCGCTCTTTCCACTTCTGTGACACTGGCTCTCTTGCACTGGTCCAGATGTCTCAAATTCTCTCTTGGAACAGACTCTTTGATAGGTAGTCACCCTTCCCTAAGATATTCCTTTTCTCTGTCTTCCTCAGTTAACTCTTGCTTACTTCTAAATCTTGGCTATTGTGTCATTATTCTCTAGGAAGTCTTTCTGGCCTTCCTAACAAGGCCTATCTTTGTTTTTCCAATTTTCTCCTCTTCTTATATTCATCAAGATTACAATTTCACATTCATTTGGGTGGTTGTGCATCTCTGTGCCCCACTCACTTGCCTTCCTGGGTGACACAGGGTTCAGATTTGCTCACTCTGTCGTCAGTGCCTGGTCTTGCTACAGACTCGCTAAATGTTTGCAAAACAAACATATAATCATAACCAGGTATATTGGAAGCTTTGTGGATGTTGAATTTCCTCACAATTGCCCTTATTATTCTTTTGATCAGGTTTTCTATTTTAATTGGATTACTAGACAGATCATCGTGGTAAAAGTGAATATGTTACTAAGGAACTGAATATATAGTAGAGGTTCAGTTTAAAGCAGTGCTAAACATGGATGAATGAAAGATAAAATCCAGTGATAAGTGCTGCTAATACATTGATGCACATTTTTAAAGGATAGTTTTTTACATAATTCAATAGTTTTCTGAATGCAAGGGACAACAAATGAGAAAGGAGAGGTTGGATCAAAGGTGGATTTATTGGTGAGACATTCAATAAAGTCACAAAATCAAAGAGAGAATAATATTCCAATTATAAGAAGGCAAGAAGAATAATTGGAACCCAGATCTTAAACTCCATTAGCACGCTGGCCCTTTGTCTCTGTCTTACTGTCCTTCCTACCCAGGTAGCTTTATCCTGTCTTTCTAAAGATAGTTTCTTCTACCTAGAGAACCTCTAAGTCTAGAAAAGAGTTTCCTGTTTTCAGTTTAAACAGGACTCTGATTCTGGGAAAATTCTTATCCACCATATTCTCTTGACTCAGTTCCTGAACAAAGGAGCTGACAACATATGAGGAGGATGAGATGCAGGGCAGAAACAAGTGCAAGAAAAAGAAACTGGGAATGGAGGAACAGGGAAGTGAAAAGGGTACACAAGTGCTATGTGTATGTCCCAGGGCCCCAATGCTATGCATTGAAAACATATATTATTAAACTTTGTGTTAAAAGAGAAAGTTTTTCTGGGAAAGGTTGAGTGAAGCTGCCCACTATTGTGTGTGTGTGTGTGTGTGTGTGTGTGTGTGTGTGTGTGTTAGGTCCACTGTTTTCCAGGCTTTACTCCATGTAATAACTTATCCTGACAAAATCTTGTGTTTCTGGCATCCTAACAGCCAGACAAAACAAGGTTGCTAATCATTTCCATCCTGTAGTGAGGCTGCCCCTGAGAGTAAGAGGTGGAGGTAAGAAAACCATGGGGCACAGGAGGCAGCCTGGGGCAGGGCTGAGCAACAAGATCCTGGATTTAGGCCACCGGGAGGAAAAGTCATTCAAAGAAAAGGCCAGCAGCCCAAATGAGCTCAATTCTGAGAGGAAATAGGAGTTAATGAATAAAGATAGAACTAGGAATCTAAAGAGATAATTGGCCTTACTAGATATAGGGTCTCTTGCCGGAACAGTACATCCTAAAAATGCTAATGCAGAGCCCCAGAAGATTGGAGCAGCATTAGATAAGAACAGACTCATCAGACCTATTTGCGGAAGTGTCAGGAAGGGCTGCAGGATGGGGACTTAAATCAGCATCTCGGCTAGGAGGAGGAGGTGGCGGATGTCTGCCACTCACCTTCCTCCAGCCTGGCTTATTCCTGAGGTCTCTTGGGCTGGTTGCTCTGATCCCCTGCATCTCAGCCCCGCCCCCAAGAGGTGGCCTGAAGCTTTGCCGGCCTGTGTGGTCCAGAGGTGCAGTTCAGTTTCCTAGAAGCCCTGAGGGGCTGTGTTCAGCTCTCTGTCCCAATCTCAGTGAACTTTTGTCCCAAGGCCATATATCCCCAACTCTCTAGACCTGGCAAATGCCAGCTACCCACTGAGTACTATTAGCATTATTTAAATACCATTTCACATTTTAGACTCTCATGGCAGGTAACATGATCTCAAATTCATGAAGCATCTGCTCTCTCCTCATCCATCCACTCTGGAGATAATCTTTAAAAGGTGTATTTTTTTCTAATGACTTTAAATTTGAAGGATTTTTTTTATGTGGAAGTTTGGGAGACTTTGAAAAGTCATGCTCAGCAAAAAAAGTAATTTAGGGTCTCTTTAGTTAATAACCTCTTATGTGCTTTAATAATTTAAAGCAATTATCAATGGGAAGGTCTATAGTGTATACTTCAGTGATTGCTCTTCGTCTCTTTCCTCCTTTCTTTCAGGCCGTATGCCACTTGTCCTCAGTGTGTCTCCAGTGCCCATTATCTGAGCTCCACACATAAGACAACTGCATTAGCTCAGAGAGCATGACCTTGACACTGAGCAAAGCAGGCCTTTAAAGGATAGCTCAATTAAAATCTCAGGCCTCTGTTCCTGATTGGGTCTCATTACTATTCATGAGACTGCACAGTGCTGGGCCACAGGCTCACCGGGCCTCAAGGGTGGATACAGAGTAGGCACACTCCAGTTATCAGCAGGATGTGTGCCTGGGGCCTGCTGATGCCCCATCTCCCAACCTTCTGCTCATTAGCCTGATTTGGCTCGAGGAGATCTCGGTCTCCAAATGAACATGTGTGCCTCTCTCTGGGACTGGGAACACCTTGAAGAAAACTGCAACAGTCTCATTAGGACCCTGAGTTAGGAGATGCAGACTGATCTAAATGCGAACTGAAGGTCAGAAATTGGAAAGCTGGTAATCATGAGCAGTTTATTTGAAGTGTTCAAACTCGGTTTACTCATCTGTAAAATGGGAAGAATGGTTTGACAATGACACCATGTATATGAAATGCTCAGCACAGTTCCTGGCCAATCATAAACACCAGAGCTTGATTAGTAATAATGTCTTACAAGCTAATGACTCTCTTCTTTTATACTCAAATGTTATTAATTGTCAGTCATTACAAAGACAAGGTATATATGGTTAAAAACCAGCTAACATGATGTGGGAGTTTGGGGAGGAAGCATATTCCACACTCTATTAATCACAAAGCAGAGACATACGTTACCTGGAGCATGAAGAAAGGGATGCCTTGCATTTCAGGACATGACATGAGTCCCCAGCATAGGCAACAGGTATGGAATCTCTTAGATCCAGGAGGACTGATGCCAACTCAGGAGAAAGCCTTCGTGAGTGAAGTGTATTTGTATTTAAAATTCTAAAGCTAGGACACCTGAATCGATCAGGAGACCAGGTTGCACAGCACCAGCAGAAACTGTAAGTAGAAGGCTGCAGAGGAGAAGTTCAGGGCTGTGTGTGTGAAGTTCAAAGCAGTGAGTTGAATGATTCAAAGTCAAGTCCAGATCTCCATTCTCCCCTATAATTGGCCTTCCTTTTCCTTCAAGATTACTGTGAGGAGAGCAACATGCAGTGTAAACACATGTGACAGAATGAAATGGGGCCATTGCCTTCAAGGTAATGCGTGAGAGAAATGATAAAAGAGTGGAAAGATTTGCCAATTTCTGTAGGTTATACTCAGTAGGCTATCACACCTTCCAGTTAGATTTTCAGATCTCAGCTTTGCAATATTCCAGTGACTCTGTGATGCAATGGACATCTGGGGACGGATAATTCTTGGAAGTGGAGGAATACCTTGGGCATCGAAGGATGTTTAACAGCATCCCTGGTCTCCACCTATGGAATACTGGTAGCAGATTTCTTAATATTGACCTTGAAACTGTCTTCAAATACTGACTAATATCCCTGAGTAGGGAGCAAAATCGCTCCAGCAGAGAACCATTGCCCTACAGAAGGGCTAGTTACTTTGGGAGGTGAATTTACCTAACACCTGTGTAACAGACATCTCATATCTCAGATCTGGGCTTTTTTATGTAGAGATTTTGCTTTGGAATTTCTGAGCTGAGTTGTCACTGATTTGTCAGTGTGGGTGAGGCAGTTACTATGCTGTGTGGTGGCTTACAGAGTCAAGGAAGTGCTAGCTACATTTTAAATAACTTTCAGGTAACGAAAACAATTCTACTCAGGGTTGAACTCCTACCAAACCCAGCATTTGATTTGTTTCAGGCTGCAAGAAAAGAGCTGCACAGTGGTCTTGCCTGTAGTACCCTTACCTGTAGTGCCCTAGGCCAGGGCCAGGCCTGGTGATGCAGAGTTGTGCTGGATGTAAGATTTCATAGCCTGGACCTGAGTTTCATGACCTCTTCTCCATTCAGAGTATAGAGAACTTCCTAAGAGCTGAAGCAAAATGGCATGTAGGGGAACTGGAACATGTAACATTCTGGATGCTATGCTTTGTCTCTTGATGGTTTTAACTGATCCATATTTAGTGTTCAAAATTCTGGCTTTTCTTCCTAATCTAAGGCTACATTCTACACACAGGGGTAGTGAATCCATGCCCCCTAAAATGATTTTCTTAAAGATAGAAGGAAAAGAAAGCTCTAAAATGTGAATCATTTGCTCAAGGCAAATTCGCTTCATTGCAGACTCTACTGCAATTGTTTTTCTTTGCCCTAGAGCACTTCAAGATTGTCCTGCCTCCCTCTCCTCAGCGCTGCCAGAGCCAGCTTCATGGTTCTGGTGAAATGTGGCTATCTCTGCAGCTGCTTGGAGCTCTCAGGGTGCCCATTAATTTGGAGCACAACTAGAAAACTAAGCATGCAGACGGAGAGGCAAACCAGCTTTCATTTTATGAAGCTGAGATTATCCTTTGTGAATTGTTCTCTTTCTCTTAATTCATGTTTTCATTTCCTTCTTTCCTCGTACTGTTTTCCCCAATGTGTTCACTACTCCCGTCTGCGCTTGGCTTTTTTCTTAAGCTCAGTATCTTCGCCAATTTCCCAAATTCCTATTCAGAGATAATGTGGAAGCCAACCAAGACTGCAGTGAAATACCATCAAAGTTCTATAGCTTGGTCTAGTCAGCTCCAATATTATCACTTCCTGATAGCATAAATTCTCTAAATTAATTTCCCTCTCTTAGGGCTTTAGCCTAGATAGAATCCATGGAACAAAAGCTGAAACTCTAAGACAATTTCAGGAGGTACCTAGACCTCCAGAGGGCGCTGCTCAGAGTGACAAACGAAATATCACAATGAAACTTTATAAAGACTTTTGATATTCAAAGCAAGCACAAACATTAAAGTTCTGGGAATGGTGCTTCTGAATTTTGAACTCACAAATCTGGAGGACTAGTAACACTACGTGCCCTTATTTTTAGATTTATATATGATACTTAAAATTTCTATTGGCAGATAGGTCATTGATCATTCCAGGAATTAATTGCTTCACTTCCGTGAGCGTTTCTTTACCATTTGGTATATTTGCAGCATAAATAATAAAAGTAAGGTTTTTTTTTTTCTTCACATTGATTGCTTGGCAGGACCCACTTCTATCTTCTGTTATTTAATACGGACAGCTGCAAAGTTGGAGTTACTATTGCCCACGCAGAGTGATAGTCATAAAAATTGTGAAGTTGAGCGAGAACAGAAGTCCATTATAAATGATGGAATATCATCTGAAAAGGGGGTGAAGCGCTGCTCACATTACATGTGTGATTAGATTTCTTCTTCCCTGAACAAAGCATTTCACCTGCTCACAACTGGGTGTTTTCTTACACCTTGACAATGATTTATAGGCAGATCGAGGACAGATGAACAGTAGGATGATGGTATGTGGGCTGCAGGAATGAAGATGTAACCAGCTTTGCGGAAGATGCTTGTCACTAATCACCATACTATCAGGCACTGGATCCAGGGGAAAAGCTCGCTCGTAGTAGTGTTAAGGCATTTGGCTCAAGAGTTCAAGGGTTGAAACATCACAGCTGCTTCCCTTACAAACCAGAAGGGCAAGATGACTGTGGAAAGTACCTTATGAGAGGTAAGGGAGGAATAAAATAAATGTGGGAAATTAGAGCTGCCTTAATATGCTGAGTCAGCATGTGCTGCAGAATAAGTAGACTGCAGGCAAATTCCAAGCCCCAGGAAGGCCAGGCCAGGGTTCTAAAGAGACAGAAAGGAGAGAGACAGAGAGAGAGAGACAGAGATGGAGAGAGACAGAGAGTGACAGACAGAGTCACAGAGAGAGACACACAGAAAGAGACAGAGAGAGAGGAGACAGAGACAGAGACAGCGAGAGGAGAGAGAAAAACAGACAGACAAACAGAGAGAGAGACCTGTAATCTGTGAGCTGACTGGCTCCAGGTCTGAACCCACAATGATTCCTAGGGCTGGGTCACTCTGTGGACTGGGAAAGAAGACAGGCAGGGAAGGACCTACCCCATAGGCAAGACAGGGAATTGCAAGCCCAGACACACAATGGGTTTATGAGATGCTTAAAATGCATAGAAGGCTCTTGTTTCTGCCTTTCATTAACACACAGATTATCACTTGCTTACTCCCATGAGCCTTCTGACTATAAGGAAAACATTTCTCTCATCATCAGCTAATGAGGACATTTTGTCCCGGTAATCCCTAAAGAAGTGTACTCCTCCCCTAATTAATCAATAAATATTTATGGGGCAGCTTTGGCACACAATCCCACTGCCATTCCTTGGGGTCCCCTTCCCTTCCCCTCGCTCTCATGGATATTCCAGCATTGGCACTTTCGTGGTATGCATACTGTGCTATACCCCCACATGACTGATTCTCTCACTACACCAAGAGCTCGCTAACCCAGAGACTATATTTTATTCATCTCTGTAAGTCTAGCATCAGTCCTGGCTGTGCAAGAAATAAGTGAATGGATGAATGCATACATGGTTCTCATCTTCTTGGCCCCCTGAATCTTCTACTCTTCAAGTAACTCATAGTTTAGATAGGCATTAGCTGAGAATAAATGTGAATTACTAAATAGATCCATGTAAGGAATACCTGAGAGCCTGGTGGGTGGCTCTGGATAAGCTGGAGGAATCAGGCCAGGTGAGTGCTTGTAGGTCTAGAGTTGAGTTTGGAGACTGGAAATCACCTTGCTTTGCTAAATGACAAGGATTCCCAGATCTCTCAATTCTCCAGTTATCCCTTTGAAGAAATAGGAAAATGTAGGGCTCATGTCTAACATGAAAATTTGTGATGCTTTCTTTCAGTGTTATGCAATTTTTTTAGATTAGAGGAGGTGTCATAAATACTATTAGGGGAAAATTATACTTTCATCTGCTGGAAGAAAATAACACCCAGGACTCTGTGAGGATCTCAGAAGACTCCCAGGCTCCAGGGCTTCTGCAAATGCTGGCCATCTTCCACTTTTCACAAAACTACTCTGGAGGAACACTGAGGGTGCTCTAAGCCAAACACTCTAGGACGACTCCAAGCCTATAGACTATATCAAGGCCGCAACACCAACCAATATGGGAATAGGGCACATGGTACAGACTTCAGTGAAGGTCAATTTTCTGTGTTCATTCTGCGCCTGCTGTGGTCTCCCCCTTCTTGGGATGCCACCCTAAAATGGGGGCTTCAACTGCTGTCCTCTCTGTATGGCCACTCATAGCCACTGCTCCTGTCTTGTCTATTCTTTCTGTAAAAGAGATATTTAGGGCAAGCCTTACGGAAAGAAACACATGAAGACTTAAAAGAAATTTCTAAGGCCTAACTCAAAGGCTCATTTTATGCCTCCCAAGGGGCTACTGAGGCTGGCCCATCAGAATGCAGGATGCTGCCCTCCCCTGACTCCACCTCTTTCCCTTGTCACCCTGTGGGGTAACGTACGGGTGGCAGCCAGAAGTGTCATGCTTCTTTATGTGTGGTTCTCAGAGCTGTGGCAAAGAGCAAACTTCCTGGTGTGGCAGCGGCGCTGACCTATACCCTGGGTACTTGCACTTGACCAGGCATTTACCAAGATGAAGGATGGATTGAAGAATACCAGAGTGAATGCATTTAAAAGTCAAGCTTGATATGATAATAAAGCATACGATTTCTGCTTCATGTTCATTTTTAGGTGGTTTCCATGGGGATTATCACCAGGGAACGATGATGTTTCTGTCCTTTGGCCTAGGAGTGCAGGGGGTGTAAGGGCAGCAGGGATGGGAGTGGAGAGAAACAGGCAGAGGCATTGTCTCATTATGCTGCGTAAACCAGCCTTGAATTCCTATGCGTAAGCCATCCTCCTGTTTCTGCTTCTGAGCAGATGGAACCACTACTCCACCACGTGTAGTTCAACAGATGCATGAATGCTTCCTGCAAATGGCTCTGTACGGAGGTATGAAAAACAAGAAAAGGAAACAGGCTCAACACCCGGTGCCAAGAACAGCGGTGATAACTCAGGAGGGGCCCAGCCCAGAGAGGCAGCAAGGAGATGATGGCTCCCTGACAGGGTTTTGAGTTGACTTTTGGAAACTGATTGGACTTTGACAAGACTGGCTTGATGATGCAGAAGCACTGAAGGGTGCTGAAGACAGAGATGCCCGCTTTGTTGATGGCCCCATGGGAGAGCATGTAAGTGGCAATGGAGGAAGGAAGGAGGGAGAATGCTTCTGTCTGCCTGTCTCCTGTGCTGTACACAGAGATAAACTAACCCTGAGACTTGGGCTGCAAAGAATAAAGAAGCTTGGATCTAGAATCTCTGCCTGATTTCACCATGCTCTGTGGCTTTGCACATCTTGCCTGGAGTGTATTCCACAGTTTGTGTATGCTTATTATCCATCATAATCATAATAATTAATAAAACTTTTTAAAGGGGGCTTTAATCATGCTTGTGCTTTGCTTCCAAACACATAATAAAAAGGAATTACTTATAAAAGTGACAAATTTATTCCTAATTATACCATTATTTTGTTATGCAATACAAGTAAAGCAATCTTTGAAGCTGGAAAAATGTCTCACGCAGAATTAATTAGAACAGTACATGGTTTGGAATTAGGCAATTATTTTATTGATATTTCACAAGTAGAACTTTATAAGTGTACCTCAAATATTTTCATTATTGCTAGTAAATACTTATTTTAAATGCTTACTGGTAGGAATTCCAAAGATAAACCTCAGACTGCTCTTGAGCCTTATAAAATATTTTAATCTGAGAGAAGTTTTCTAGGATACATGGATTTCTGTGGCCCAGAGGAATTTCCAGGGAGCAGAGGCTGAGCATCAGCCTCTGCTATATAAGCAGGGCCAGCTGTGCAAGGGTGCGGGACCCTGAAAGGTCCCTGTGACCTGAAGAAGACCGCATCTCTCCAGTAAGCTGATGAGGGAATCATGTGCAGAGAGGAGCCAGTCACATGGGAAGCCACAATTCAAGACTAATTCTCATTGCTGGGCTCAGTCCTATGCTCTTATTTTTTTTTTAATGTAAACTTGAATAGCTCAGTGATTAAAGTGCCTGCAAGCAAGTGCAGGGGCCAGTGGTTCAATCCCCAGGTTTACCGTGCCAGGCCCACCCCCTGGAGCATGCTGAGATGGCGACTGAGACTGGGCATGGTGGTGCGCACCTGTAATCCCAGTACTTGGGAGGCTGTAACAGAAATATCACTATGAGTCTGATCTAGCAGTGAGGCCCTGAACACCTGTAGATCCCTAAAAAATACCAAAAAAAGTGTAAACTTGAAGCTAAGTGTGGTGGTGAATGCCTATAATCTCAGCATTGTGGAGGCTGAGGCAGGAGGAAATCTATGAGTTTGAGGCCAGTCTGGGCTATAAAGTGAGTTCAAAGGCAGGCTGACCGTTATAGTGAGACCTTGTCTCAAAAAATAAAAGGTAAGCTTGCTTTTCAAGTAATAAAAACAATCTCTCCTTCCTCTTGAATGCTCTTTCCTACTGTCTTCTGTCTCACATCCACACTGAATTCTTCACTTTTGCTGCAGACCCAGTAGCCCATGAGGAGGTCTGGTGTCTTCCTTTGTGTCATACATGTGAAACTTTCCTCCTTCCCCAGCTATTCCTAGCCTGTAAGCAAACCAAAGGCTAAGTCCTTTTATTTCTGTCCTGCTTTAAGCAGAGCTTCATCAAGGCTGGGCACGCAGCACAGGTGCTGTACTTACGGAGAAGATTGACCTAACCACTACTACAGGTCAGAGTGCAGAAGACTGCTCCTCAAGAAGTTTACAGGTTGAAACCTGACTTAGAGAGAAGTGATGGTGGGGTGGAGGTGGGGGTGGAGAGTGAGAGGACAGAAAGCCCCGCATGGCAGGCTCATTCTAGGGGGCCCACTGCCAGCTTTCCTCTGCTTCTGTGGGGTACGATAAGCTTGCGAAGTGACCTCATCCTGGGTTATGATTTTGAGGCCCTCTGAGAAAACAGTGGGCCCCTTTGTCCCTTGTCTCATTAAGAAGAAGCCTTCTTATTCATGGGGTGCATATAAGCCTGAGAATAAATGTGCAAACAAAAATATCCTGGCAGCTAAAGACATGGGAATTGGATCATTGGTTTCACATCCCAAATGAGTAAGATAAGTAAGAAAAGGCTGGAAAGACAGAGAGAAAATAGGCTAAGGGACCATACTTGTATAGAATCTCTAACCTTCATTTTCCCGGGGGGATCGTGGCAAGTGAGTTGCTCACCCAAGCCCCTAGTCTAAGGTGCACTACTTGTACCTTCTGCATGCTAAAGTTGGGGCAGCACCCAATCGGGCCTCTGTTTCTTAAATTCTAAGATGAGGGTGTTGGCCCAGCAAGTGCACAGGGCTTCTGGGGGCTCACTGTAGTCACATTCCCACCCTGCAGGTGGCTTTGCTTTTGCCAAATGCGCAGGCACAATGAATGCTGGGGAGCTGAAATAATAAAAATGTTCTCCTGTCTACCATGGCAGCTTGCTCAATCACTGCAGCTTTCTCGCAGCTCGGATCTGCTACCTAATATTTAACCTCAACCCTTTTCCTGCTTTTGTTTTAGTTCATTACGACTTGCTTGGTCCTATCAATCTACCTGTGTATTTCTATGCCACCTCTCACAGAGTGCTTACCACCTGTCCTGTCTGAGCTATGAGGTTAATATTGAAGGTAAAATCCATTTCATAGAGATAATGTGCTATAGACCTTTCAGAAGAGCTCTCTATGATAATGAGGAATGAGTTACCATGCTGAGGTTGTTTAAATGTCATTTATTTTAACAAGTGACATTCTGAATTTATTTAAAGTTGAGTACAATGAAGGAAGGGTGGAAAGTTTTAAAGTTTCATGAAACAATAATAGAACTGTAAAGCAAGGAGGCCTCTAAGATGGCGAACAGTGCTTCCGTTTACAAGGTCTGAGAGTTGGAACCTGCCCAGAAGATTATGAGAGACAAGCTAGGACAGGAAGAATGAAGGTGTCTCCGGAGGCGTCTACCGTCTCTCCCACCTTGCTCTTATGCCCACCTATGCGTGCGTTTGTACACAGGTGCCTCAGCAGGTGCTTGTGCACAAGAGAGTCAGCTAAGACAGAAGCATCCTCTTCTCCCTCCAGGCACTGTTGAACATGCCCCACCACTTGAGGGTCCGTGGGTCCTGAGGCAGCTCCCCCTCAAGTGGCATCAACTCCCTTCTCTGGCTGCAGTACTGTGGATGTCTGAGAATGAAGACTGGAGTTCATTCTCATCTCTACCCACGGGTGTTGGTGAAGTTAGAAATAAAGTTCCAGTGTGGTTCTTTAAAAATCATTTAGAGCAAAAACAACGAAGCCACTCTGGGGGAAAAGTGAAAGACAGGAATTGTTAACCATTTTGTGAATGAATTCAGGGTTCTCAGTGGTGCAGAGAAAGGTGCTTTGATTATAACAAAAAATAGCTGGAACTAACTTAAGTGAAAAGCAGGTAAGTGGGAAGGAAGTGGATTTATGGTCAAAGTGCTGGGTACCACACACATGCAGAGCCAGGCTGTCAGGCGTCAGGGGCGGGAATGAGCAGCCGGCCAGAAGCCCTTTCTGCATCCTTTCTGTCTTCCTGCTCATTTCCTCCTTTTCATTCTCTTTCTCTCTCTAGATACAGGAGAGTGCCCAACCACTTCCCAAAGCGTGTCCTCTTGGGCCTGCCACCCACAGAGAATGCATTGGTTACACCTGAATTCACTTCCTAGGATGGGGAGGGAGAATCTGATGGGTTGGGCTCAAGTTAAGAGCCTTGGATTCAGTGTGCACACGTACAATTGATACATGTTAGGGAGAGACAACCTGCCTTCAATTGCTGCCTCTTTCCTGTCTTCATGGCTAATGGCTTAAATACATTCTTTAAACCTTTTTTATTAAAAGATAAGAAAAGCATTGCCACAAGTCTACTCATTTAGGGCTGTGAAGACAAGTCTAAAAAATACTATAGGTTTTGGGGCTTATTCCTGTGAGTGGAATGGACGTTTTTCCTAGAAAGTAGCCTTTTTCACATAGGCAGATATTACAAGGTAATACTAATTTCTAGTTCAGCAGAGAAACTTAGAATAGGCATGAAGCTGAGCCTAGTATCAATAGCAACCTTATCTTCTTGGAGATGGAAGATGTAGATAGCAGTTTGCCAATCTATGTGAAATGCCATCTGAAGGTAGGTGATTTTATGAAAACTTAGAACATGAAAACATTCTTCAAGTTAAGTAAGTTATTTTCTTTCCACTCTAATCAATTCCCTTATTTGAACATTTAAAATAATTATATGGTACAGGTAAATTATATATTATATACATACTAAATTATAACGTATCTCCACCAATTAATATTTACTGAGCAATGAATGGGCAAAATATGCTAACTTTGGGATTCCAGACCTGAGTGTAATTAAGTATTTCGTCTGGGAAAGAGTATAACTGCCTTTTCCCAAGCATCCCTCCCTCCGTTCCCCAGTGTGTGTGGAGGGAAATGTGAGGATAATATGTTAACACTTAGCTTATCTCTCAAGTTGTTTACACAGGAAAAATCAATTACTTTAAATATTTTAGATCTTATTTCCAAGTAACTAACCAATGACAATTTATGGTGGTCTTAAAAGCCAGGCAGAGGAATCAGATTTGATTTTATTCATGTATTTATCCCCAGGGTTTCTCCTGGGTCTTTTGTGGGCAGGTGGGAAGGATGCTTTGGTGTTCCTAACCATCTGGTTCTCAGGAGCAGGGGGCCCACGGCAGCAGCAGAGGAGGAGCCCCTCTCCTCTGCACTGCGGAGGCTCTAATTGGATGAAGCCAAGAGCATGATGGTTGGGCAGAAAAACAGAAATCCCAGCGTGTCTATGTCTTTGCTTCCTGATTGTAAATAAAGTTGAGAATTGTTTAGCTCCATATTAAGATATTTTAAAAATCCAGAATTTAAGGCTTGGAGTAGACATATCTGTAAGAATTGTTATAGTCCTTCACGGAGACAGGATGGTCCAAGGAACTTCAGCATTTCCCCACTCTCTGCCAGCATTTCTCTTCACAAAAGGAACTGGCCCATAAACCTTAAGGATGATTTGAGTCACTGCAAACTGCTCTACCTGAAAGGGAGGCAAGGGCAGAGGTAGTTGAGAGAAGTCAAACTTGTTTAGGGTAAATATGATGGAAATGGGCCCTGAGTAGATACTCTACTGATCATCGAGGTAATCTGCCTGACAGCAAACTTCCTGGTCTGCTCTGAGGAAGCTATTGCCCCCTCATAAGCACATGATTGATTCCCCAGGACACTCCACTTCCTGATTGTCTGTGCCAGAATGACTGATTTTTTTGCCTCCTTTCACACAGGTGTTAGTTTACACAGTGAATTTTGGAACTACCATGGGCCAGGAATGAATCCAACTTGCAAGCTGTCTGTGTAGAATACATTCTAAGCCTTCTATGTCCAGTGTTCTGCCCCATATTTGCATTTCTGAGAACTCTATGGATAGAGACTCTTTGAGCATTTCAATTTATTTTTGTTTTAAAGAAAGAAAAAAAAAAAAGAAAGTATATAGCATTTCAAGACAAGATGATACAAAATTAACAATGATTAAATTGCATATTGTTATTTTTAAAGTAGTTGCTCAGATTACCGTATACAGACATGCAAAACCGATCAAACAATAGAAACACCAACTATTCCCTTCATTGAACTAATAGAAATTAGTAGTACAATTAAATTACTTATCTTGTGCATATATACATGTCTTTTCTTCCTTTCTCTTTTCCTTCTCCCACTTGTTCTTACCTTTTGAGCAGTTTCTTTCCTTTTTACTGTGTCTATTGTACCTTTTCGATCTTATTTAGTCTTTCAGTTTCTTACACCACAGAGACTGTATGATGTATACACATGTGTATGTGGTTTATTTCACTTGAGTATGGTCATCCATTCACCTCTAAAAACTTCAAGTTTATCTTCCTGTATAGTTGCATAGAAATACCATTGTATAAGAATACCACATCTTTGTATCCATTTCTCAATTGATGGGCAGTGTGGTTGTTTCCAAGATTTAGTTATTACAAATTGTGTAGCTATAAATATGGGCGTACAAATATCATGTGGTGTGATGTTTTCATCTCATCAGGGAAAATACCCAGAAGGGGAATAGTTAGGTTGAATGTAATCCCTAATCTTGGTTTTATGAGGAATCTCCACACTGGTTTGCATAGTGGTTGTACCAGTCTGCACTTCCTACAACAGAGGGGAAGAGTTCATTTCTCACTACAGCCCTGCCAGCATTTGTTATTGGTTGATTTCTTGAGGATAGAAGTTTTTTCTGAGGTAAGGTGAAACCTCAATGTTGTTTTAATTTTTCATTTTTTGAATGATTGATGGTGTGAAACATTTTTTTCATATATTTATCTGCCATTTGAATTTCTTCATCTGAGAACAATGTATTCCTCTTAGATGCCCATTTTTTTATTGAGTCTGTATTTTGGGGGTCTGATTTTTTTGATTCTCTATATGGTCTAGATAGAAGTCCTTTCTCTGAGGGACAGTTGGCTAATTCTTTTTTCCTAATTCATGGGTTTTCTTTTCACTCTGCTGGTGATTTCTTTTGATGTGCACAAACTTTTTAATAAGATGAGATCCCAGTTGTTGATTCTTTGAAGTATTTCCCATACAGTTTGGTTTTTGTTCATGAACTCTCTGCCTTTCAAATTCCGTTCTATTTCATTCCTGTTCTATTCCAAGTTCACTACTTTAAATCTCCCAATTAACCAGGAATATAGGCATTGCCTAGGCTATGATTTCTCAGAAATATTGAAGATCCTGTTTAAGATGGTCATAGTTGTTTGGGAAAAAAAACAAAAAGCATCAACCTCTGGAATCTCATCTTATAAAAAGATTTAAAAAAAAAATCACCAACAGAGTGAAAAAAAAACCCATGAATTGGGGAAAAAAAAGATAGACAACTGCATCTCAAAGGACTTCTATCTAGACCATATGAAAATTAGAAAAAAAAGATAGACAACTGCATCTCAAAGGACTTCTATCTAGACCATATGAAAATTAAGAAAAATCAGGCCCCCCAAATTCAAATCTCAGATTTTCTAATTCGCTAGCCAATGCTCTTCCTGCCATATGGAGAGCCGTGCCAACCTTGTGATAAGTGGAGGTCTCCAGACAGAGTCTAGGACTCACACGGGTCCTCCTGTCACCTAGCACAAGCCTGAACTATGGTTTGTGCTCAGAATAATTGCAGAATCCTGGCAGAGAGGATGGTACTGATGCGCCAAGCAGCCTGGACTCTAGTTCCTCTGCTAAGCAACTGGGTCACATTGCCTTTTACTCTTTGTGACGTTCCACTGTGATTTGTCAACTTGACATGACTGAGAATGACCCAGCAGATTAGTAAACTGCACTTGTGTCTGTGGGTGCTGGGCATGCAAACAAACAAAGTGAGAAGGAAGCGCCTCTCAGATGTGGGTGGCAGCACCCAATGAACTTGTAGGATGGAGAAGAGAAAAAAGATAAAGAGACAAGAAGCGTTTCCCTTTTTTTGGAAGAGTGCCAGCCTTTGCTATTGTTTGCCTTGGGCATTGATCTTTAGTTTCTTCATTCTTACAATGTAGACTCCTAAGCTGCCCAATGCAGACTCACACAGAGAACTCTATGCTGAGTGCCCAGGCCATCGACCTTTGATTGCCATTCAATTGTCCGGCTTTTCAGCACATTTTGGATTCTTTTGCCTCTGATCCCATGGATAGCTATTGTGATTCTCCACCTCTGACCCTGCAAGCTTACCTAGTAAATCCCTTGATTCCATTCCTCTAGAGAACCATAGCTAGTACACTCCCCTTTTAGTGCCCTGGCTGGGTCTATATCTCCTTGTAAAGTGAGGGCACTAAGAATAACTCCATATGCATCAGGAGCTGTAACAGTGGACACAAATGAATACAGTGGGAAAATGTTTTGTTTTGTTTTGTTTTTAAAGAAAATTCTCAAAACTTGACACTTAAAACAGATCTAACAATATCACAGGCTATGATTTCTAGTAAAGGCTTTTGGTGGAATTACAATGAGTGGTCCCTTTATGTACTTATATGACCTCAAATGAAGGAACCCTCAAGCTCTGGGTGCTGGAATCACCTCCAACTGGCCTCTGTATGAGACTATGGTAAAAGCCTAGCTGGCCACATAACAGAAAAAAAGAAGTGAATAAGAAAAGCAGGAGGTATAAACCCACTAGGCTTTATCTTTTTAAAAGAACATGGAAGGCAGGTCTGTGATATAGTGACTGCAATCCACATTTTGGAATCAGAAAATAGTGTGTGTTTTAATTAGACCTTGCACAGGCTTGCTTAAGTGTGTGAGGTTCCCTTTCACTTCCTAACCGGAACTGTTGGGTGTGCTGCTGTTTTGTGCTAAAGGAGTCGGATCTGTATTCTGAGAAAATGGCAGCAATTTAATAGGAGATAAAGGGTTCCAACATAGCTCACACACACAATAAATGAAACGAGAGGTGACAGACTTGTAATGTGTCTAATGTAATCACAGCTATGTTCCAAGGGCAAAGGTGTAATCTCAATTTGGATGGGTGCACAAGGCTTTCTCATTTGAAACTGTCATTATTGGGCTGTGTGGACTCCGTCCCACAGAAATCTAATACCCCCTAACGAACCTAGAGAACATCAATTGCGATAGGAGGGACTCAGCTAAGTCAGACCACCCACACAGCTGGGGGCCTGATTTCTAGCAGCCAGCACCAAAGATGCTGTATTCTGCTCTGAGGAAGGACAATCCACAAAATGCCTTCCAAGAGCACTTGTAGTGGGAGGACTAATTCTCCACTGCTCACATCAGGAGACTGTCTGCTCTTCAGGGCTGTGTGGCCTGCGTGGGCGTGTCCTCAGGAGGGTGCTTGAGGTTCATTTTACATCTCCTGTATATTTGATTTATAAAATGGATTTAATCTTTGGTCCTGTTCTTCAGCAAAGGGAAGTTACTTACATTTTAAAGGATGCTTGCCTTGCTGATATTTCTTACTCCCCTTCATACCATGACTTTTTATCTGTTTCTTATCACATTCAACCTGTCTCCTAGTTATTTTGGTCTGAGGTTTCCTTTTCTCAGAAGACTGGGAACCTTTTGATATTAAGGTCCAGTTTGTAATCATTTTGTGATCTCTTCTCACACCTTAGTGCGCAGGTTGTCAAAGAGGCAACTTTAGTTGTGCTCGGTGAGCCGAATTGAAACCTTTCTCCCTTACTTGAGGGCAGGACCATTCTTCGGGGATGAAGTTCCAGATAGGAATTAAGTGAGTCAATTTTTACTTGTGTATTTTTCCCTCTGCATTAGTTCAAACCATAGCACACATCTTAGCTATGATAAGATTCTAAGAAAACTTTCTCTTGCTATACTTTCAACTGAAGTTTATAAATAAGTTATACGTTTACCAAACTTTGCTAACATTCCAATTTCTGTTTTTCCCTAATTTTATTAAGAAATAAATAACAATGAGACAGTTTTAAATCAAATTAGTAGACAGTTTCAGTAATTAATACATTGCATATTGTTTTATTAGTGGTTATTATTTCTTTGACCAATTATATTTAGGTTTAAACATAGAATATCCTTGTCTGAACCCCATCTGCAGTGTTAACTCAGAGATTTGGAAGTTTAAATAGTGAAATGAAAAAGACTAACAGTTCACATTGTGTAAGTCACCCAGAAAGGTGTTGGAGAAGGGACAACTTTGGGGATCCCAGCTGCTTTTGGATTGGGACACATAATATCTGTGCTGTGTGTTTCAGAATGTCATAGAAAGTTTAATGATGAGCTTAGTTGTCCCAATATTTTGTAACCTAAGGAACCATTCATAAATAGAAGGGACTGTGAGAAACAAACATGTAGAGGTCTAGAAATACAAATGTCTCTTCATACCAATAAGTCTGGGCCAGGAAAGGAGTTTCAAGATGAACTTGGGCTATGTTCACTCTAGGATTTGAACACATTAAGCAAGAGTGGCTAGCCTAGGAGTTAGGGCTAAAAGAGGTATAACTACATGAGTTACCCAGAGGTGCCATGGGAAGGGAATACTATCTATTTATTTAGTAGCATCAGGGATCAAACTCAGGACCTTGTGGTTGCCGGGCAGGTGCTCATATTGCTGAGCTACCTCCCTAGACTGAGAATACAATTTATGAAAAGGGAATCAGTCCTTTAAGGGTTTTCAGACAGGAGCAGAAATCCACAGAACTGGCTTTTGTGACTTATGTGGCTTTTGGTCTCCGTACACTACCCCAGTACAGCCACATGTCCTTGGTGGAACCATGCAAAGTAGAGGTTCTGACCGAGACACAGGGTAAATGACAGAAAAGGGAAAATTGTCCCACTGAACTCTCACTGAGACGGCATGAGGAAGCAAGCTTGTCCTCCTCCCCACAGACACAACACAACTCTAGGAGAGATGAGTTGTTTCTCTTGTCTCTGCACAGGCCACAGAGCGAGTTGGAAGGCAATGTGACTTCCAGAAGACAGGATGTGGTCGCTCTGGAGGTTTCTGTCCTTGTTGGAGCCAATGCCTGCTGGGGCAGTAGCAGCATGAAGCTGTGGAAATGGCAGTGTGTGTCACTGGTGAGGCTGACATGGGGCATCACAGTATCCTCCTTGAAGACAGCAGGCAGACAGTGACACCTCTGCATGAGGCTTAGTGACACAGGGCACCTGGGCACAGTTGAAGGGAGTTAGTCATAGGGATGGAAGTGACATCACTGAGCACTGACTGGTTAAGCACTGAAAACATTGGGGGAAATTGCCAGGATAGAAAACTGAGATGGGACTTTTTTTATGATATGCACAGAAGCAAAATTCAAGTCTGGAACTATAGATGAGCTTCCACGTTATTTTAAATAGGTAATGTCTGTAGATCACTGGAAAATGTGGCCCCAGCTGCATCCTGTGGCTTCAACAAAATTAGGAAAGCAATACGAAGCTAGTGTACAGCGAATAACCACCAGGAGTGGGGTCCCACCGAGCCTTGCACACGTTATCTTTAGCTGTAAAGTGGACGAGAGCATGCTTTACCTGTCCTTTCCATTTCCCATTGCCCAGAGCCATAGCTTTCTAGGACTCAGGCATATTGCCCCCTTATTGCTTAGAATTTGCATTTCACAATGGTAAAACAAGATGTGTTGCAGATAACTCAGCCCCAAGAAGCTTAAGCCAGGGACAGTCAAGCAGGGCTTCAGTTGCAGTGAACACCAGGCCCCTTTATTTCCTTACCCTGGGACTTTTATTTCTGAGCCAAGAAGATAACACATCTTAATAGCAAGCAGCTGAGTTAACTAGATAAAAGGTTTCATAAACAGTTAGTGAAATCTTGAAATCAGAGGAGCCGCAGATTCACAGCCTTACCTTGCCTGACTGAATCTAAATGTACATCACTGAAAGTGGCACAGAGGAGATGCCAAGATACTGGGCAATACTCCCACGAGTCTGCGTTCGTACCTTCCACAGACGCATATTGAATTCGACAGTTTCCACTTGGCGTATGGCTGCAGATAAGAGACTCCAAGAGCATCAGTCAGCTCAAATGGTCTTAATGATCTACAGAATGAAGATCTCATTAAACTAGCGAGAACACGAAGCTAATAAAAGACCGTGTTTGCATACAGCAATGGGACAAAAATAAGAAACCTAAAGCCTTTCCATCCACCCGTTAAGTAATGGTGCTAAAAGTTAATGTATAGATGTAAAAAAATGAATCGAAATGAACAAACTGATGAGTTGTGAAAAGGCCGAGATCATAAATTAGGGTGGCTCTAGGATTCAAGGGAGTGAGATGCAAACAAAGTGAGAAAAACTCCACTAAAGGGAGAGCAAGAAGAAATCTGGCTACTTGGCAAGAAGACAGCACAGGAAATCTTGGAGTCAGCATCAGTGGAGGAAGGGGTAGAAATGGCACTGGGGAGCGGCAGCGGAATCAAAAGCCTTGGTCTGAGGGAGTTGCTGATCTCCAGACTGACCCTACATAACCAGGAGATTTTATGTAAAACACAAATCTAAGAAATTTCCAATTACTGTGGCAGCAGTTAGAAGACAGAATATCAAAGGAAGTATCAAGGGGGAAATGATTGATTCTGAACAAAGAAAAATTAAAGATCAAAAGCAAGAAGATAAAGGAAATCACACTGGTTTTGGACAAAGACTACATGCATTCAAAACCTATAAATAGATAAATAGGGAGAAATTTTCTGAAAAAGTTAATGAAATGGAGCAACAACAGAGATATGGAAAATAATGATTATGTGACAATGGGAATAAAGCCAAATGCTTTACCACATCAGTTAAGGAAACAGCAGGCTTCCAGAGCAGAGACAAAAAAATAATACAACTTCTGAAGACCCAACATTTACAAGACAACATAAAAGAACCAAGAGAAACGTGCTTTTCACTACTAATCTGCTTTTACATGAAATACTACAAAAAAGGAAAAGTCTTTAAAAACATGAAAATGATTCAAATTGCAAAACAAATTCTTCAAAGCTGTGTGTGCTTCCCTGGAGCAAGTCTCTCTCCTTTCTCTGTGACCTCTGAGGCACGTGTCTTTATATTCGTAGGTGACCCTCAAGCGGGGTTGTTGGCAACTCTATTAAAACGCTCTGGTGGGGTAAAAGGGCCCCGGACGCCACTCTCACTAAACGCACATGCAGACTCGGCTTCCTTGACAGCCGGGAAGGAAAGCGAGTGTTTCATGGTGCCATTTCCAGACCCGTCCCCCTTCTGATTTCTGACACTAATGAGTAATCTGTCCACAGCACTCCTCTCAAGACGCACCTGCTGAGCACACAGTTGGAAGAACAGTTGGGCTGAAGGATCCGGTGTCCCTGCTGACCTCTTTCTTCTCAGCTACCATGCCAAGGAAGATACTAATGTTCTTTCCAATGTCATTAATTAGCTGTGCTTGACTGGTTGTGAGTGGCACCGTTGATTTTTTTTTCTCAAATGCTCTTTCTCTTTCCTGTTTCTCTGATGTTTATTTTAATATCTGATTATTTTCCTTGCATCTTCAGTGCCCAGTAGAGAGCTTGGTTCACTTTTAGTGGTAAGAATCAAAGACCCATCACACCCTCACTTGCCTCCATGTTGAATTCATCACACCAACCCTGCCTCCCCCTACCCCTACTCTGTTAGCCACCCTCTCTCCACTGTGCTCCAGCTCCAAAACATGAGGTCTCTTGTGTTTTCATGGTCTCATTTTCTTTTTCTCCTCGTATGCTCACCTCCTTGTTTTTCTCTTTCTTTTATTCTTTAAACAAATAAAATGTATTTTGAGGCTGGGTAGATCAGCAAAAAGAAAAAAAAAAAAACTGAATAATTTCCACAGTATTTCGTCTTCGTTTTACTTTTTAGCAAAATTATTTTTTGTGAACCCAGAACTCAAGATCTCACATAATTCCTCCTAGATTCTTTTTATTTGAGAATACAATCCTAGAAATAGGCCTTCCAATAAAACTCCTTTAACAATAGCAAATCACAAACTAAAATAATGTGTTTATAAAACAAATTAAAGAAAATAAATATAATGCAAGTGTTCTTCACGATAGGAGCACAGTCAAAGCGCATGCTGTCATTAATGATTGCTGCCTACTCATAATTATCTCTAGTGTCATAATCCCAGCCTTCACTGAAAGCTTCTCCTTCCCACTCATCCTAAATTTATAAAATTTACTAATAAACTTCTAGCAATGATTTTATAGACCTTAAAATCTTACATTGGTTCTATAATTTATTTTCAAAATTTAATAAGGTAGCCCAGAGCTTAAGGACTTAAATATTTTTTCAAATTATCTTATGAACAAAAACTAGGATTTTACACATCTATGCCACTTTATAGCAGCCTTTTGTTCTTGGCATAACAACTTACCATAAGCTTAGCAGTTTAAAGTAGCACACATGTGTTATCTCATAGTTTTTGGGGTCAGAAGTTCAAGACTGGTTTCAGTGGGCTAAGATCAAGGTGTCAGTAGGGTGCGCCCCTTTGGGAGGTTCCATGATCAATCTGCTTTCTCATCTATGTTTATAGCAGCGCAATGTGTGATAGTAAAATCTTGGAAACAACCAAGATGTCCATCACATCAGGAATGGTTGAAAAAGATGTAGTATTTCTACATAATGGAGTATTACTCAGCTATTAAGAATGATAAGTTTGAAGCATTTATACTGAAGTGGATGCCACTTGAACATATACTCATAAATGAAATAAACCAGACACACATGTGTAAATATCGTATAGTCTCCCTAGTATAACAAGCGAAAAGCAGAAATACAAAAGGAAATGTACAACAAATAAAATCAATTTGAGTCAGACAAGGCAAAGTGAATGGCATATGCTGCAGGATACTAATCAGCTTTTCTTCTGGATGGTTAACAACCTAAGATCACAAGTCAGAGTTGGAAAAATAGAAGAGCCACAAGGCCAGCCAACATTTTGGCCCTAGCTTTTCAAGGTCAGCGAAGACTCAGGACATTGGAGAACCTGTACTGCAACATCATGAAACTCAGGTGAGCTCCAAATTTTCTGAACAAGGAGATTATGAAGCCACAGAGGAAAGAGATTGAAGTTCTAAAGTGTGCCTGGGGAGAGTCACATGGAGAGAAAACTTTCTCTCAAGCTCTCACAGAGAGCAATCTGGTCAAGCATTGGCCATGACTCATCCACATGGAAACACAGATAAAGGAACTACAGAATAATGTACAGGACTACAAGATAAACCCTGAGAGGACTTCACTGACCACATAGGAAATATAAAGTTCATGTGTTGGTATATAAGTCTTGATCTACCTAGGTCTTAACCATTCAGCAGAAAAGTATAAAAATGAAGTATACATCTTGAGCCCATAATATTAAGCTGAGCTGTAAATGGCTATGGTCGACAATTTCTTTGAATAACTCACTATGGTTGTAGAATGCTGGGACTGTGTTGGATTGTGGTGTCGAGTTCAAGCACCTAAGTTAGTTGAATGTCAATGGAGTGCCCACTTTTGACAGGTGTAGACAAAGGAAGGGGTGTAGAAAGAAAAAATCATGATGTGTGTGTATAGACAGTACAGTTGGGATAGATAACACTGTGCTTTACATAATTCTATGAGAGGCCAGATCTGCACTAATGGTGGTTGGACAGGATATTATGTCGGCTTCTAGTACTACGGTCATCCATTAGGAAAATAATTATTGAATTTTTGATATAATTCAGGTATAAAAAATAAGATAAGTAAGCAGGTACACTCTTAATTCACTGATAAGAGATAGCTGCTAAAATAATATCTGTAAATATAATATCATATATGCACCTTGTACAATACCAAAACGTTATGAAAACAGTTTGCAATGTATTAATTTATCAAATCTGTATGGTTAAGGTGTCTTGAAACTGTCTGATTGACACTTGTACTTCAATAAAATAAAAAAAAATAAATAAAAAATATACTAGTGATAGATTTTGGTCCACATGGGTTAGGGGCCTTGTCAGCTGTCAGTCAGAGCTCTTGTCTTGAACATGGCCTTCTACAGCAGAGTCAGAAATAAGTCATTGGGATCCTTCCACCAGGCTGTCTGTCTGAATTTTTTTTATTTTTAAGATTCCCACGATTAGATTTGGTTACACTGATGATTTCCTGTTCACAGGGTCCTTAATATTAGTGACCTGGGCAAAGTCACATTTGAGGTAACTTTCACAGGTTCCAAGAGTAGTGGCTTAGACGTCTTTCAGGGTAGGGGTATTGTTCTTCCTACTACGCCATGATCAGCCACATTGAGATGTGTAACATATGTAGTGGGGACTTGCCTCAGTGTAGCTAAGTAACTTCCTGAATTAGAATTTGATTTTTTTCCACTTTGTAATTATCTTGCACTTATAGATGACTCCAATATCTTTTCATACTCTGTCTCCTATGAAACATACAATACTCTTTTTCCCTTTTTGTCACTATAAGGTTGAATTAAAATTCAATGAAATAGCTTTTATATTAGTACTATTACATATTCATTAATACTATCTTAGCTAAATAACATGTTATAGCATCATTTTATGGCAAAAAAAGAGATTTGTTTAAGTTTCTATTATTATTTCTTAAGAAGCCCATTCTCTCTCAGAAATGTAAATTTTTTTTTTTTCTTGCAGAGATGTCAGGGAGACCATCCTGGATTTGCTGATGTCTGAACATCCTGTCCAAATGCATAATGGGAATCTCCTATCACTTCTGTTTCTTCTTGTGTGCCTTCTCCCTATTTTCTTCTTTATTTCAACTTAGCATGTTTTTTTAGAAGTTGCTTGGCAAAGAATTATACTAGTTTTTATTCTTCTATGGCTTTCAGGGGAGACTGAACCAGTGTGAGACTTATCTCACATCTAAGTGTCTTAGTGTTGGAGTGTAAAGGAAAAGAGATGGAGCGGGTAATAAGGAATGTGTCTTCAATTAGAGTGCAGTACGTGACCTTGGGCTTGTCATTGTCTGAGTACTTTGTTGATCTGTACCTGCTCTAACTATTAGTGCTATAGATGCCAAAATACTGACCCTTCTCATTGGTATGAACATTTCACCTTGGGTTAATATCACACTGGTATGAGCCTATTAGTGTTCATTTACTTCTCTAAAACTAGACTCAGCGATGTCCTTACACAAATGGAGAGATATTTTAGGGAGAGCCCAAGGTCTTGGTGTTGCCTTCTGAATGATGACACATTGGAAGGCTACTTGATGACTAACATCAGAAAATGATAACTTCAGGCAGAAGCACGTGGTGTATCTCACCACTGTGTACCCCGGTGAAACTCTCAGCTCTGCGTCTGCTTATGTACCTGATCTAAGTCGAGTAAGGACCTGTGTGAAAAGCCACCTTTTCCAGGAAATTCACACTGGTTTTTCTCTCTTTACTCTGTCAACATGTTAGATATTCATTTTGTTGTCCTTCACACTGTACTTGTTATAAAGTAAATGGTTAGTTATGCTAAGGTTCATCACCAAATTATGAGTTTATATGTAGTAAGAGATATACCCATTTCCCATTCCCTCTGTATTTTATGATAAACTTCTTCATGAAATGAGTCAAATGCAACTTTGCTAATGTTGATTCTGAGAATGACATTTTCAGAGGAGACTTACTTGACTGAGTGCCCTGCCAAGATGCTTAGTCCCCGTGATCTTCTGTGAGGTCAGCTTTGAGATAGGAAGTGAACTTCCTCTCTGACACTTTTTACAATCTTTGGTTGCAGATGCAACCAAAGATAAGATAAGATAAGTAGTCTTATCTCCTAGATGATCAAACCTGCTACTGATTTCTGGTCCAACCCTCCTTGGACTCTATTTATTTATTTATTTATTTACATACAGGGTCTCACTATGCAGCTTGGACTCATAGTGGTCCTCCTGTCTCAGCCTCCCCAGTGCTAGATTCATGGCGTATGCCACCACAGCTGGTTTTGGTGGCTGGCACAGCGCACCTGGGACTCCAGGGCTGGTACAATATGTGGTGTGGGTACTTGCACTCTCCAGGCAGGCACTCAGGCAGCCCGACTATCTTGCCAGCCTCCTCCTTGGGTTCTTGTCTCCGTGAATTATCTTTCATAGTAAAAGAAAAAAATTCTTCAATTTTTTTCCCCTCTTTTTAATTTCCACTTTTAAAAAGTAAGCCGATAGCACATTTTAGGAGGATGTTTTGTTGTTTTGCTTTGTTGTGTCACACAGTGGTCTTTGTGTAGGACGCTCCTGTTTGCAGTCAGGTAGCTGTGGAAGTGATAAGCACAGCACCTCATTGTCACCGCTTTTCTCGTGGCCTGAAAATCATTTCCATTTTTCTTCCTATAATGCCTTCCCCTTTAAAACTGGTTAACAATAGGCCCCGTTTAAAGCACACCGGAAGCCTCTGTGCATGCGAAATCAATGGCAACTCACAGCCATGGCAGTCCCTGAGGACTCTTTTAGAAATCACCTTGGACCTGTGTCTCAGAAAGAAACTAAAAGATGATGCTAAATATCATTACCATGCTCAAGGCATTTCACTACTTGCTACTTTAATTTCTCTAAAAAAAGCACAGCTTTATAATAAGCAGCACATAGTCTATTATCTCTTGATAATAACCTTAAATAAATGCCAAACACAGAGGTCTAAAATTATTTCTGGCCTCTTGCAATACTTACATTCAATGTGATGGCCCTGCAATTGACTAAAAATAATGAAATGCATTCGTTATGCAGTGTGTGTGTGTGTGTGTGTGTGTGTGTGTGTGTGTGTGTCTGTGTGTGATTCTTTTAGGGCTTAGTACATGGATATACTCTAATAATGTTAAATTTTTGCAAGACGGAAGGGCCTACAGTAAGACAAAATGTAATGAAAACCCTTTTTGTCTCACTCCTTTCCTCACCTTACTGGTTCCAGCTGGTTATCAAGTCCTGTCAGGAATTCCACATAGAATCCCTTCCTCTTGTCAGTAGCCATCTCCTCCACATCCACACACTCCTAGCCTCACTGAATTTCTGCTACACCTTAAATGGGTTCTCTCACTCCAGCCTCTTCACACTAGTGACAGAGCAATTTTTTTTAACCTGGAGAATTGGGCTTTTATTTTCCTGCTTACCTTTCCAAGGTCGAGCTAAACTTCTTAATATTTCAGGTACAACTTTGCATGCTATTGCTCCTGCCTGGTTCTGTAAATCTGTCTCACAATGCAACCCCAGGAAAACTTCCTGGCTTTGCAAATGCTGATTGTGCAATGCCTGGAATGCTCCAGTCTCTCCCATTCCTCCACACTGTTGTTCACTCTATTCCATCTCTCCAGAAGTCATTTGTCCCTGCTGTGTCACTGGCTAAGTCTTACATGTCTATGCATTATCAGTAATTTGTCACCCTCTCCTACAAGGCTCCCAACTCAGTCACTTTTTTCTTGTTCTCATAACCTCCTGTGCATAAATGAATTCCCACATCATTATGCTCCTGACTACTTCCCTGGTTGTACTTTAAATTCCTTATAGGAAGAGACTCTCCATCTTCAGGATGAAAGATGATTTTTAGCACATCTTATGAATTAGTATTTATAACAAATAAATTGTTGTTTACAAATAAATGGGGATTTATGTCCTCAAATAAACGTTGTCTTTACTAAGAGTATTCTGTTGGAGACATAGGTCTACTTTAATGAAAAAACATCTAAAAGCTTATGGAAAGTCCTTCTTGAGGATAGATTTCAGAGCTCAATGGCAAGTCATGCATGGAAATTCGGAGTCTGATGTGGGTCCATAGGTTCATTCCCATGGACAAGCAGAGCGGATCCCAGCCCAGTCATCAGCCTACTTGCTAACCCTGAGCAGCAATGATTTTTGGGTGAGTGTAAATTTTACTTTTGGCTACAAAAAAGCACAATTTGCTACCTCTAAGAATTTATTTTAAAAGTTCAACTTGCTCTAAATTATTTTCTCAAGAAGATTCCACATATGTTTTGAATTGGTAACTTTTCTGGAATATGAGAAATATCTTGTGAGGACTACTTAATAAAAAAGTTCTTGAGGTTTGCTGAAGATCTTGCTTACTTAGTCAGACCTACCCCCAAGGAAATTGGACTGGTTAGTAAAAAGGCAAGCTTAACTAAAGTCAGATAATTTAAGCATGACTAAATCTTACCTGGACTTTGATGCTTATGTGGCCTTGAGTAAGCAACTGCCTTTGGTAAGCAACTGCCTTTGGGGGGAAATGTATTTCAAGCCATTATGCTAAGCTGAGAATGTGGTTGCTGGAGAGTGGCAACAAGCAAAATGATGCATGCTGAAAACCCTTTTTAATAACTGTGTACTGAGTTCTACCCTGAGCAAAAGGTTCTGTAATTTTATCAGACCATCCTCTGCAAAAGCATTTAAGACTGAGGTAACTGAAGTTCAGATAAATAAGAGGCTTGTCAGGATGACACAGTTATTGAAGGATAGAGAAAAACGACGTATATCACTGAGGCAGTTTGACTCTGTAGATCATATTCCAAATTATTTTTTATTTCTTTATTACAGGACTGAATTTGCAGCGATTTTGCTGAGCTATGTCCCCAGTCCCCTCTGAGAATTGTTTTATTCTGAGACAATGCTTTGCTAATTCACTAAATTGTCCAGTCTTTCAAACTCATGATCGCCTGCCTTAGCCCCTAAGAGTGGTGGAATTATAAGTATGAACCTCCATCTCCACATCAGACCCTATATTTTTTATTATCTTTTCCCTGTTTCTTCCAAAACCATCAGCACATCCAGATCATAAAGCAATATAGATTCAACCTGCTGCTGAGTATGATCTTATCAAGCTGCATCATTTACCAAGTGAAGTTTCAGGGGGAAATCCTGGGCAACCATCCTACCTCATATATATATTCCTCTAACACACACATAAATTCCTATACACACATTATATATCCATCCATACATGAGTGCATATGTACATGCATGCATATGCATACATGCATATGTGCAATTAGTCTAGCAGCTACTCAGGAGAGTCACAGACAGCCACACAGCTCTCCAGGGCTTTGCTTATGGATTCCCTCCAGCTGCCCTTTCCAGCCATCCAAACAGGAAGGAAGCCTTTCTGAAAGGCTACTGTCCATGCTGGGAGGGTTCTGCATAGCTGCTGGAAAGCAGGAATAGGACTAGTGGATAGAAGTGGTCGTTAATTCAGTTTCATGGACAAAGAAGAAGTTAAAATCAGGGGCACTGACAAAAACACAGGCTGCCTGTGAGGGACAGCACTTGCTGTCACCAAAGGTGTTCCAGCAGGAGGTTAAAGACCTCTGTCAAAGATGCCACAGACATGTCCCTAGGAAGATACGGGACATATGTCCTATAGACTCCCATGCAGCTCTCAGGGTTTGACACTTTAGAAAGAAGCCATGCCTGTGCTGACCTTGCCTGATTCAGAGCACCACACAGCTGCCAGACCAAATATTCCATAACATGGAGTGGAAAGGGCTCTGAGCAGGTGTCTCAGGACACAGGTTATGGCAGAGGTCACATCTTAACATCTCTGCTAGCTTTTGTGAGACACAGGACGATCAACGCATATGTCTGCACATAAGTTGATCAAGTGGAAAACCAGCTGCTAATGCCTTCATATCTGATTTGCAAATTGCTATTGCATATAAAATAGACAACAGCCACTGAAAGGGATGTCTAGAGATCCAAATGGCTTTTATTGAATGGATAAAATATGTGCTATTTATATAAGCTAACTAATTTCATGTCTTCAGCAGTTCTTTGAAAACAGAAGTTATCCTCACTTTAAAGATGAAAAAAAATTCAGATTGCTTAATCTTTATAACTAGGAACTTAAATGTCAGGAATAAAGTTCATCAGAGTAAGAGCATTTGTTGTTGTTATAAGCAGGCTATGGAAATTTATTGCCTAAAGCAACAGATGACATGCTTCGATCTGCAGGAGTGGCTTCTCAGGTGTGCCCCTATTCCAGGTAGTTGGAAACCATGTTTTCAATCAATCTCATCTTTGTTTGTTTGTTTTTTTTTTTTTTTTTTTGGACAGTTACTCTCTCTTGATTCAAGGGTTACTAATTTTAATCCAGAATCATCGTCAAATTGGAATTTCTTCATTCCTTGGTGAAGGCTAACAGTAGCACCAACCAAATTGTGTATTTGATTAAATTTAGAATCATTTTCAATCCAGTATTCATATGGTCCTTACTTAGTAGAGGAGCAGTAGTCTGTTGAAATGATTTCTCCCCCATGGCAAAGAGGAATGATTATGATTTTCTGATGTGGATGTTTCAGCATAGATTTCTAACAGACTCCTCTTCCCCCACACTTCTTTACATCACCTGAAAACCTGAGCCAGTAGAGCCGGAAGTCCTTCCACTTACTGTATTAGCTTTTATTAGTACCTATTTTCATGCACGATGATCTCATTCATCATGGGAGATTTGTACGTGGTACATGACACATCTTAATTGTTTTCTGTCCTCTTCCCCTTCCCTGCATACAACCAATTTCTCTCTCCTTATTTACAAAAGCTCTATCTCTTTTAACTATTTCTTCCTTTAAGTCGTTTTTCTGTTTGTTTTCTCCTCTTCATTGCTCATAAACCTACCTACTTGAAAAAATGTTTAATGTGTCTTCTATTTTACACTTTATTTATACATTGCATTTTTTACATAAGAGAAGTAATATGATATTTAAACTTGTGTTTCTGGCTTATTTCACTTACGATTATGGTCTTGTGGTACAACACTTTATATAAAATGTACCAAATTTATTCCTTAGGAATACTAATGTTCTATTGTTGATAAATACCATATTTTTATCCATTTATCTATTGATGGACATATGGAATGTTTCCAAGATTTAGCTACTACAAATTGTGCTGTTATGTGGGCTGGGGTCAGTGGTCTAAGTGTCTGCCTGGCAGGCACAAGGACCTGGGTTTGATCCCTGGTGCAGGCTGGGCTGGCCCCTAAACATGCTGTATCAGCCCCTGAACCCTGGGTGTGCCATGGTGACCACCAAAAACAGGAGTTGTGGAGCATGCCTGTAATCCCAGCACTAAGGCGATGAGATAGGAGGATCACTATGAGTCTGAGCTACACAGCAAAGCCCTGTAACAAATAAATAAAAGAATAAAAGTATAGTAAAAATAAATTGTGCTGCTATAAACATGGATATGCACCTATCATTGTGGCATGATGACTTTCATTCTTTTAGGAAAATCCCTAGACGGGGACCAACTGAATCAAAGCAATCCTCTGGCTTTAATGTTTTAAAGAATGCCCATACTGATTTCCATAGTGGTTTTATCAGTGTGCAGTCCCACCAATAATGGACAAGGATTTCTTTTCTCCCATGTAGCCTCACAAACATTTGTTATTGCCAGATTTCTTGATGATAGCCTTTCTACATGGAGTGAGATGAAATCCCAATATTGTTTAAATTTTCAATGGATAGTGGAATTTGAAAAAATACAGTTTTTCATATACATTGGCCATTTTACTTTTTCATCTGAGAAGTCTCTGTTTCAAATGCCCATTTTTGGATTGTGTCTTTAAGTTTGGGTGGGTATCTGATTATCTTTAATTCTCTTTTTGTTATAGACAGTACTTTTTTTCTCTGAAGAACAACTGGCAAAATATTTCCCATTGTGCCATTTGTCTTCACTCTTTCAATGGAGCCCATCTCTACAAAGAAATTTTTTAATTTTACATATGTTTTGTGCAATCAGAAATTTATTCATATAGTCTTTGCTGATACTTATGCCTTTAAGAATTTCCCTATTTTATCTTCCAACAGATTGTTTCTGTTTATTATTGAGATTTGATTCATCTCAATTTAATTTTAATGCTTGTTGAGAGACATGAGTCTAAATTCAGTCTTTAATATGTGCAGAGCTATCTTTCCTACAGGGAAGTCACTTAGACACTTTGTCAAAGATAAGGTAGATGACTGTTTTTGGAATCCTATCTGAACCCCCCATTCTGTTCCATTGTCTCAAAAATTTTTGCATCCCTAATACCATGCTGCTTTTATCACTGCAACTTTGTAGTATATTTAAAGTTTGGAAATGCGATGACTCTGCTGATTGTTTGTTGCTCAGAATTGCTTTTACTATTCTAAGTCTTCATTGATTCCATATGAAATTTAGGATAGTTTCTGTAATTCCGTGAGCAATGTTATTGGTGTTTCCATCAGGATTGAATTAAGTCTGTATAATGGTTTTTGACTGTGGTCATTTTCACTGTATTATTTCTCCGTATCCAGGAACTAGAGATACTTTTGCATTTTTTGATATATTCTTTGATAATTCTTTTTCAGAGTACCATAGGGTTTTTTTTTTCATATCTTTGATTAGGTTAATTTCTGCCTATTTCATTTTTATGCTACTGCAAAAATTATTCTTTCCTTAATTTCTCTCTTAGTGAGTTAGTTATTGGTTATACAGGACTGTTATTGTTTTTTCAGTGTTGATGTTATGTTTTTCAATGCCTCCAAAGTTGGTTATTAATTCGAGTCTTTTGCTTGAGTTTTTACCATCATCTCTGTAGAGGACCATGTTATCATAATGATAATTTAACTTCTTTTCTTGTCTACATTTATTTTATTTTTTTCTCTTCTCTAATTGGTTTGGCTAATGTTTTGGGAACTATAGTGAACGGAAGTAGTGAGAGTCAGCATCTTTGTTTTGATTTTGATTTTAGAATAAAATCGTTCAGCTTTTCTCCATTTAATATGATGTTTGACATAGGTAACTTGCAACAAATTCAGAAACCAAACCCACATATGTAAATATTGTATAGTCTCCCTAGTCTAAGAACTCAAAAGAAGAAATTAAAATAGAAAGGTATAACACAATTAAAATGAAAGAGTGAACTTGAGATCAGACAACAAAGAGAGGGCAAGGAGAAAAGCTAGCAAATATGACAGGGAGAAAGTCATACATTGATATGCACAAGATGGGTAAGGGAATGATCCTGAGAATCTGCAGCATGTTTTTGAAACTAGCAGTTAATTGGTAGATTTCTCATCCTGACTAACTATGCATATAATTGTGAACTAAGCAACTGCACTGAAGATAGCAATGTATAATGGTAGGGTCATGCTTGGAATGCCTGTCATTCTGGTCTTCTTAATATATACTATTTGTCATGACATACCAATTACTGCCATACTGTCTCTCAAATAAACATTTGTCTAAAAAATAGAGAGGCAATAAATGAAAACAAGAAAAGGAAAAAATGTCATAGGACTGTCCTGCTACAATGTTGTATATCATTAGATTTCTAAATTTCTGTGTAAGAATATGTAACTGTTTATTCCTATTTATAAAATATTTTTTAACTTTTTTTCTTCATATTCTGTATGGACTTAAAGATTAACATATCAATACTTGATGGAAAACATTCTATGTTATGTCTGAAATGTTTTATATTCAGACAGATAGTGAGGTCAAGCTCAACTGCCTATGTTGTAGGGCAATATCAATAAGCTTCTTTTATGGATAATTACATAATTAAGTTTACAGACCAAAAATTAAAGAAAATGAAGGGCTGCAAGGACAGCCAACATTTTGGCCCTAGACTTTCAAGGTCAGTGAGGACTCAGGACATAGGTGAACCTGTATGTTAACATCATGTAACTCAGTTGTGTCCAAAATTTTCTGATCAAGGAAATTATGGAGCCACAGAGGAAAATGATTGATGATGTAGAGTTTGCCTAAAAAGAGTCACACGGAGAGAAAGCATTCTCTCAGGCTTTCAGAGAGAGCAAACTGGTCAAACAATGGCCATGACTCATCCACATGGCTGACCCTGATAAAGGATCTACAATGTGAGGTACAGGGTTTCAGGATCAATCCTGAGGGGATTTGACTGAACTCGTTAGATATGAAAGTTAAAATTCTTGTTTTGTAGATCTTGCTTTATCTTGGTCTTAACCATCCAGTAGAAAAGTATAAAAATGAGATATAAAAAGTAAAGCTATATTAATAAGCTGTACTGTAAATGGCTCAAGCCAACAACTTCCTCTTTTTTTTTTTTTTTTTTTTTTTAGCAGAACTGAGCATTGAGCTCAAGCCCTTGCACTTGCCACACAAGCTTTTATTCCACTGTGCCATCTCTCCAGCCAAGTCAACAACTTCATCATTGCCAGTCTTATGGAAAATCCATTACTATTATGGACTACACTGGAGTATTTTGCTGAACTCATGCACCTACAATATTTAAATGAGAATAGAATATCCTTCTCTGACAAAACCAAATAAAAAAGAGGGATGCAAATGAATGGCCATTTTATATCTGTATGTTCAAAATAGTTACTACTTCTAGTAGTGTTTGTGGACAGGATATCATGTCTGCATCTCTTACGATGAATAACCACTAAGACAACAATTTGCAGTATATTAATTATTAAAACTGTGCTAGTAATCAGTTTTGAAAATGTCTCATTGCTATTTGTTTCTCAATAAAATTATTTTAAAAAAAGATAAAGATCTTCTATTCCAATTTTCTTTATTTTTTTTAATGATGAATAGATGTTGCATTTTTCAATGATTTTTTTTTTACTATTGAGGTGAGCCTGTGATTTCCTCCCTTGTGATTCTGTTATTTTTTATTTTATTTTATTTTTTATTTATAATAGGACAGTTTCAATAATTAATACATTTTTAAGTTCTTATCTTCTTAGGGGTTTTCCATAGTACAAGAAGCAGACAGGTTATCCTGTCCAAACCCTACTACTACCAATCTTTCTTCTCACAGAACTAAGCAAAAGTAGCTGCATATGTATCCTAATTATTCTGTTTATACAAATGCAGAATGGTCCTTCCTTTGTATCCTCTTTTATGTTTAGTCCTGTCAGAGATGGGCATTCTGTTGGAATTTAAACATTATAGGTGTTTGAATTCAACAAAATACTCCAACACAGTCCAACAGTGCACTATAGTATTGGGTTATCCACAGAAGTTGTTGACTAGAGTCTTTTACAGCTCAGCATATTAATATGGCTTTACTTTATATACCTCATTTTAATACTTTTCTGCTTGATGATTAAGACCAAGATAAATAAGACCTACATAACAAGAAATGTAACTTTTGCATCTGATGAGGTGAGTCAAGTGCCCTCAGGATTTATCCTGTAATCCTGTACTGCACTTTGTAGATATTTTTTCATTGTCAGCCACGTGGATGAGTCATGGTCATTGCTTGACCAATTTGCTCTCTGAAAGCCTGAGAGTCTCTCTCCGAGAGACTCTCCTAAGGCACACTATACATCATTGATCACATTCCTCTGTGGCTACATAATCTACTTGATCAGAAAATTTGGGTACAACTGAGTTACATGATGTTACAGTACAGGTTCTCCTATGTCCTCCTGAGTGTTCACTGAACTTGAAAGGCTAGGGCTCAAATGTTGGCTGACCTTGCAGCCCTTCATTTTCTCCAATTTCTGATCTGCAAACTTAGGCTGTTAACCCTCCAGAAGAGCTGATTATTACCCTGAAACACATGCAGTTCAGTTTACCCTAACTATCTGTCTAAATATTCATGATTCTGTTATTGTGATATATTAAATTTCTTGATTTCAGTATGTTGAACTAGTCTTGGATGCCTGAAATGAATCCTACCTGGTCAGAGTGTATATTTTTGATAATTTCTTGCATTCTGCTTGCCAGTATCATACTAAAGAATTTTGCATCTGTGGTTATTAAATAGATTGTCCTGAAGTTCACTCTTTCCATTGGCTTTTTTGTTTGTTTTGTTTTGCTATCAGGCTGTTTGCATCCAGGAATGACTTTGGGAGTAGTATTTACCTTTTGATATTATTAGTTTCTGGAGTATTAACATTTGATTGTTTCTAAAGTTCTTGTACAGTTCAGCAGTGAATCTGTTGAAGTCCGGGCTTTTTAGTTTATTTTTTAATTAATTTTTCAATTTCATTGACTGTTACTGGATTATTGAGAGTTTTTGTATCCTCTTGATTCATTTTTTGTAGTTAATATTTCTAGGAATCTACCATTTCTTCTGAAATTTCCATTTTACTAAAGTATAAGTCTTCAAGAAATTATCCATGTACATTTGGATTTCAGCAGAATGAATTGTGATTTTTCCCTTTTCATTTCTAAGTACATAGACTTGGATCTTTTTTTTTTTTTTTTTGCCTTATTTTGACAGTTGGCTAAGTCTTTGTCTAGTTTGTTAGTCTTTGAAAAGATTCACTTTGGGTTCACCTATTCTTTGTAATTTTTTGGTTTCAATTGTCTTAATCTCTGCCCAATCTTTATAAGTATAATCTTCATATTAGCTTTAGTTTCGGATTGTTCTTTTCCTAGGACCTTGAGATATATCATTAGATTACTTACTTGAGTTTGCTCTGTTTTTCTTGAATTATTGTTTCACTGTAGAAACTGTTTAATTGTGTACTTAATTTCACTGCGACTCATTGATTATTAAAGAGACTTTACTTCATTTTCAAGTTTTTGCTCAGTTTTTGTGATTTTTTTGGTTTCCAGCTTCATTGGTTATGACTTGATAAATACACACAGAATAATTTTGATTCCTTTGCATTTACTTAAATCTACTTTATGGGCTAGTAGTTGGTCTATTTTGGAGAAAGTCCCATGTGCTGCTGAGAATGTATGTTTTTGTTGTTACATAGATCACACTGTAGACCTATTAAATCTATTTGTTTAAAGATTTGAATCAACTTTTTATTTTTGTTGATTTTTTCATCTTGATAAACTGGGATATTGGGGGCCATCCCCCATCAGAACTATTTTGATGCTTATCTGATTTTTCATGTCCATTACTTTTTGGATTATGAATTGCTATACACTAGTTTTCAATGCATATGTATTTGTTATTGTTTTTCACTTCCTGCTGAATTGTTTCTTTAGCCAGTAGGTAATGACCTTCTTTGTCTCTTCTGATCAGTCTTGGCTTGAGATAAAATTTGTCTGAGATTAGGGAAGCTAGTCCAGCTTTCTTCTGGATTTCTACTGCATAGAATCCTTTTGTTTATAAACTACAATACTGTTGAACTTTTAGTCTATAAATTTCTTTGTGGGTTCACTATGTTTCTTTGATGCAGCATGTTGCTGAATTCTTGATGCATTTTGCTAATCTGAGTCTTTGGTTGGTAAACTGATACCACTCACATTGACAGTTAAAACTGATAGGCATTGTTTTGCCCTTGGCATTATATGTTTTTCCTCTTGTTCATTTCTCTGTAATTTCTCACTTTACCTGGAAGGTTCATTTTATTATGCATTCATATCTTTATTGCCCTTTCTTAGGATAACTTCAGTATTAGTATGATTACCATGGATTCCTTTTGGTGATATGGAAATATTTCATTTCTCCATTAGTGTTGAAAAATAATTTAAAAAAGATTTCAATTTGGGTTGGAACTAATTTATTTTAGGACTTGAAACATGTCACAAAAAGTTTTTATTGACATTAGGGATTGTGTTGAGAGGTTCACTAGTTTTGATGGGCTTTCCTTTATAGGCGATTTTCTTTCATTTACCAGCTTTTGAGATTCTGTTTTTGCATAGCATTTCTGGAACCATGACTATTATAATTCTTTTCATTTTTTTCTGGTTGCAGCTATTTGAAGTTCTGCATGCCTTACTTACTTATATGTCAAATTCTTTTTGCCATGCTTGGAAGGTTTTCTACCATTGCTTTTTTTAAGTATGTTTTTATGACTTTCTGTTAATATATTTCCATGGACTCAGGAAATCTTCTGACTTTTTTGTTAACTCAAATTAATACAAAATTAATTTTTTCTGTATCCTCTAGCATGTACTGGGTCCAGTTTATACATTATCTCGTTGTTTTAAATGTGTCTCTTTAAGTAGTTGATAACCAAGCACAGCCCTGCCTTCTAGGTCTGATAATCTGTCCTCATATTCTTTGATCCTGTTGTTTAAGTACTTGCAATAAAACTAGATCTCATTTGAAAACTATTTTATCAATTCCAGTTATTTTCCATAGTGGGTGTGCAAGTGAGTTCCATGATTTTACAATACAGGTTCTCCTACATCCTGAGTCTTCACTGACATTGAAAGGATAGGGCCAAAATGTTGGCTGACCTTGCAGCCCTTCATTTTCTCCAATTTTTGATCTGCAAACTTAGGTTGTTAACCCTCCAAAAGAGAAGCTGATTAGTACCCTGCAACATATGCATCTCAGTTTACACTATCTGACTAAATTCTTTTAGTTATACCTTTCTATTTGTATTTCTTCTTTTGATTTCTTATACTAGGGAGACTATACAATATTTGCACATGTGCAACTGGTGTATTTCACTTATGAGTATATGATCAAGTGGCATCCACCTAAATATAAATGCTTCAAGTTGAGCATTGTTTATAACTGAGTAATACTACATTGTACAAAATCACCACATCTTTTATAACCATTCCTCATGGGATGGGTATCTTGTTAGTTTTCAAGATTTGGTTATCACAAATTGTGCTGCTATAAACATAGGTACACATATATCACTATGATATGATGTTTTCAGTTCCTCCAGAAAAATTCCCAGTAGGGGGATAGCTGGCTTGAATGGGATTTCCAGTCCTACTTTTGTGAGTAGTCTCCACACTAATCTCCACAATGGTTGCACCAGTCTACATTCACACAAGCAGCGAAGAAGTGTTTCCTTTCCCCCACATCCTCTTCAACATTTTTTGTTGGTTGATTTCTTTATGACAGCCATTCATTCTGGAGTGAGATGGTATCTCAGTGTTTTTTTAACTTGCATTTCATGGATAGCTAGCGATGTGGAACTTTTCTTCATATACTTATTCACTTCTTTAATTTCGTCCCCTGAGAAGGGTATATTCATCTCAGATGCCCATTTCTGGATAGGGTCTTTAAATTTGAGGGCCCTGTTATATTTTAGTTCTTTATATATTCTAGAGAGCAGACCTTTATCTGAGTACGTATTAGTTAAGATTTTTTCGAAATTTATGGATTGTCTTTTCACTTTGTTGATAATTTCTTTTGACATGCAAAAACTTCTCAATAAGAGTTGTTCCCAGTTGTTAAGTCTTTCAAGTGTTATGTTTGTTCATGAACTCTTTTTCTACACCTATGTCTTCAAGAGTACCTTCTACTTTCTTTTCCAGGAGATTGAGTTTCTGTTTCAATGTTTAGATGTCAGTGCAGTTTTACTTTAGTGACAAAGCTGGGTCAAGTTTTAGTTTTCTGCATGCAGAAAGCCAGTTTTTCCAGCACCATTTGTTAAAGAGGCTATCTTTCTTCCAGTAAGTGTGTTTGACCCCTTATCGAAGTTCACATGGCTGAGTGTGTTCACAGAGGCCTCTATGTCTTCTAATCCATTGATGCTCAGGTTCATTTGGTTTCCAATACCATGTTGATTTTATTACAATGGCTTTGTAGTATAATTTCAAGTCAGGAATTGTGATACCTCCTGCCTTGTCTTTGTTGGCCAAGATTGCCTTTGCTATTCTAGGTCCTTTGTGGTTCCAAATAAATTTTAGGAATGATTTCCCTAGGTCTGGTAGGAATGCTGGTGGCAGTTTGATAGCAATTGCATTAAATCTGTACAATAATTTTGGGAGTACAGTCATCTTCACAAAGTTGGTTCTTTCTACCCAAGAGCATGAAATATCTTTCCAGTTTCTGAAATCCTCTACGATCTCTTCTTAGGGTACTGCAATTTTCTGTGAAAAGATCTTTGACTGCCTTGGTTAATTGAATTCCAAGGTATTTCATTTTGCACAGTGTTATTGTAAAAGGTATTATTTTTATAGTTTTTCTCTCAGTGTCTTTGTTATCTGTGTGAAGGAATGCTGCTGAGTTTTGAGGATTGGCTTTTTATCCTGCTATGCTACTGAACTTATATATAAATTCTAGTAGCTTCTTGGTGGAGTTTTTTGGGTCTTCCATGTAAAGCATCATGCCATCTGAAAATAGTGATAATTTAACTTTTTCTTTACCTATTCTTATTCCTTTTATTTCTCCCTCTCGTCTAATCGTTGTAGCTAATGACTCTAGAACTATCTTAAATAGGAGGGGTGATAGGGACATTCTTATCTTGTACCAGATCGAAGAGTAAAAGATTTCCATTTTTCCCCATTAAAATTATATTAGCCATTGGCTTCTCATAGATGGCTTTTACAAAATTGAGGTAGAGACCTTCTATGCCAATTTTCTATAGGACTTTGAACAAATTTTCTATTTGACTTTGAGTGAGTGTTGGACTTTGTAAAAAAGCTTTCTCTGTAACAATGGAGATGATCATGGGGTTTTTAGGTTTCATTCTATTAATATAGAATATTACATTTATAAATTTTCAAATATTGAATCACCCTTGCATCCCTGGGATGAATCCTACCTGGTCATGGTGTATGATTTTCTGTATTCGATTTGCTAGAATTTTTTTGAAGATTTTTGCATTTATGTTCATGAGGGAGACTGGCCTATAGTTCTCTTTTTTTGTTGTGTCTTTCTCTGGTTTTGGAATAAATGTAATACTTGCCTCCAGGAATGATTTTGGGAGGACTGCTTCTCTTTCAAGTTCATTGAAGAGTTTAAGGAGTGTAAGGATTATATTTTCTATAAATTTCTTATAGAATTCAGCTGTGAATCCATCAAGAACTGGCTTTTTGTTTTGTTTCATATCTTGTTGGCTGTTATTGGGTTATTGGTAGTTGTTCTATCTTCTTGGTTCAGTTTTTGTAATTTGTATCTTTTGAGGAATCTGTCCATTTCATCTGTGTTTTCTATTCTGTGAGTGTATAGATTCTCTATTGATAGTGTTCTGAATTTCCACTGGGCCTGTGGTGAGTCCACCCTTTTCATTCCTTATTGCTTGTATTTGAATTTTTCCTTTCCTCTTTTTGATGAGGTTAGCTAGAGGCTTATCGATTTTATTTAGTCTTTCAAATAACCAGCTTTTTGATTTGTTGGTTCTGTGAACTGTTTTCTTCATCTGAATTGAATTAATTTCTGCTCTAATCTTTATGATTTCTCGTATTTGGTCTCTGACTTTGGTTTCCTTTTCCTTTTTTACATGGTGGAGGTGCAGCATTAAGGTACTAATTTGTTCCCGTTCTATTTTCCTAATGTGTGGGTTCATAGCTATGATTTTCCATCTGAGAAGTCTTTCATTGCATCCCATAAATTCCAGAAAGTTGTCATTGAATTTTCATTGAATTGTAGATATTGTTGAATTTCTTGTTTAATTTCATCTGTGACCCATTGATTGCTGAGTAGGGTCTTGTTTAATTTCCACGTACTTAACGTTTTTTTCTGTTTTTTCTTGTTTTATTTGTTGTTTCTTTCCAGTTTCATTGTACTGTGGTCAGATAATATGTATGGGATAATTTCTGTTTTCTTGCATATACTTAAGCATGACCTATGGACTACTACTATGTAGTCTATTTTATAAAATGACTTGTATGCAGTTGAAGAAAATGCGTATTCAGCTGTGTTTGGGTGGAACAATCTGTATATTTCCACCAGGTCCATTCTTTTTCTAAACTCTGGTTCAGTTCTACTACCTCTTTGCTAATTTCTGTCTGGTTAACCTGTCTTTTTGAGATAATGGGGTGTTAAGGTCTCCTGTTAAGGTCATGGTCATGGGTATTAGATTTATCATGTTCATCATGATTTGTCTTACACAGTTGGGTGCTCCTGTGCTTGGTGCATAGATATTTATGAGTGTTACATCTTCCTCTTGATTTTTTCCCTTAACCAATATATAGTCGCCTTCTTTATTTTGTTTGGTGACTCTTGGTTTGAAGTTGAGACTGTCTGAGAGCAGAATTGCTACTCCTGCTTTTTTCTGAGGTGCTGGGGCATGTAGTATTGTTTTCCATCCTTTGACTTTCAGCCTATGAATGTCTTTTTGAGTTAAGTGTGTTTCTTGTATACAGCATATTTTTGGATTTTGTTTCCTAATCCACTGTCCTAGTCTATTTCTCTTAATTGATGAATTGAGTCCATTTACATTGATGGTTATGATTGAAATGTGTTGACTTATGATTGTCATGTTATTTATCTGCAGTTGTTTTCTTTTTTTTGTCCTGTGTTTAATTGTTTGTCCTATTTAGTGGGTTCCTTCTGTTCTCACTCATGGAGTTCTGGTCATTTAGTCCCTCTTTAGAACATCTTTTAGTAGCATCCTGTGTAGGGATGGCTTTGCCATAATGAAATTCTTTAGTTTTTCTTTGTTGTGGAAGTATTTTACTTCTCCATCAAACTTGAAAGAGAGTTTTTCAGGCTATAGTAGTTGGGGCTGGAATTTGTTTTCATAGAGGAGTTGGAGTACTCTGCTCCATGTTATCTTTGCCTTCATGGTTTGTGAAGAGAAGTCAGGTGTGATTCTAATGGGTTTTCCTTTGAATGAAATCTGCTTCTTTTCTCTAGCAGCTTTCAGTATATTATTTTTGTATTGGATTTGTGGGATCTTGACTATTATATATCTTATTGTGTTTTTAGTTGAGTTGAAGTTATTTGATGTTCTATAGGCTTAAAGAAGTAAAATCAATAACAAATAATAGCATCAGATCAGATAAAAAATTAATAGCAACAAATAATAGAAATCAAATCCACGTGTCTGAATATCATATTGTCTCCCCAGTGTAAGAAACTGAAAGAATAAATAAAATC
>PVKA01005560.1:0-89550 GCA_004027165.1 Ctenomys sociabilis
TGTAATCCCAGCACTAGGGAGGCTGAGGCAGGAGGATTGTTGAGAGTTCGAGAGCAGCCTGAGCTACAAAGTGAGCTCAAGGCCAGCCTGAACTGCATAGTGAGACCCTGTCTCAAAAAGACAAAAAAAAAAAAAAAAAAAAAAAAAAAAAAAAAAAAAAAAAAAAAAAAAAAAAAAAAAAAAAAAAAAAAAAAAAAAAAAAAAAAAAAAAAAAAAGAATCCAACAATGGTTGCCGTATGACATGATGCTATGTGCAAATTAGTTTTCCAGATTACCAGATATAAACGTATAAGTTTTGTTTAAAAAAAAATAACTAAGAAGTTATAAGAAATTCAAGAGGGGAAAAAAACCAGAATAAAAACAAAAATTGTAAGCATTAACTGCTCCTTTCTTTTTTGTATATTCATATAATTAGAATTCTCAAAGTAGAAGTAAGTAGGCAGTAAATACTTATTTATTTTTTATTTATTTATTTGTTTTTTGTGGAACTGGGGATTGAACTCAGGCCCTTGCACTTGCCAGGGAAGTGCTTATTCCACTGAGCCATCTCCCTAGCCTGGCAATAAATATCTGAAGATTTAAAATTTCTGAATTTAGTTCAACTTATAATACCACATTTCCAAGAAAAATGACCTTTTGCACAAGAAATTTAAGTAAAATCATGCCAAGATACACAAGAATGAAATTGTCCAAAATCTATTATAAAGAAAAAAATAGTTAAAGCATATACATAAAAAATATTAGCTATGGAAGAACAAATTAAATAGCATCTTATTTGACATTAGAAAGGGAAAAAAAAGAACCAAGTGTGTAAGAAACTAGACTAATTAAAGGACTGAAAGAAAAAAAAAGATTTATCCTCTTTGAATTCTATACTTAGCAAACATACCTTTGAAAACTAAAAGTAAAATATTTTCTAGTTATACAAACTTGAAATATCTTAATACCTCCAGATGTAGCATATAGGAAATAACAAAGAGCATACTTCAAAGGCAAGAGAAGTTGCAGTATGCTCCTGGATGAACAATAAAGAGCTCTCAAAGTGTTAGTTATGCAGGACTATATAAAATATATTAGATGAACCTTTATTTAAAAGGTCATTGAAGATTTCTATGAAACAATACCAATCTTATGTTGGGTCATACATGTATTTTTTTTCATATATGTGTGTGTATGTCTGTATAAAGGACAGGGAAGAAGTAATATAAAGTCAACAAAAAATTGAAATCTACTTTTTAAAATTTCTAAAACTAGGAGAAGATATCATACAATGTCTTTTAGATAAATTGTAATTCAAAGATATAGTATAAATCTTAAAACAAAAATTAAGATTAAGCAATATTCAGAAAATTAAATACTAATTAATTTAAAATTAAATGTTTCAAAATAAGTGAACTAAGAAAAAGTTTTCATGATAGTACAGAAATACTAAGAGTAAAACATAAGATAAATACTGCAATGATAAATAAATGACCATCACTTCTGGCAGTTTGGGGATAGGGTATCACACAAGGTTCTAGTTTGTTGTGGACATGGATAACGACCAGGACATTTACTGGTGGCCAGGTGTCACTTGTGCGACTGTACTATAGCTATTTTCTTGAAATCCACCTTGTAGGCCCATATGGAATCTTGACCCATAGAGTGCAAGAGAAGTCCATTTGTAGAGTGTGCTGATGGAAATATTTTGCTGCTGTACACAAAAGAATAACTGAAAGACTACTATTGTGTACCTCTTATTCTCCGGTGTTTGTTTGCCCTATTTGGTGGGCTCTTCCCATTCTCATTCATGGGGTTGTGATCATTTTGCTCCCTCTCTAGAACATCATTTAGTAGTCTGTGTAGGGTTGGCTTTGTCATCATGAAATTCTTTAGTTGTTCTTCGTCATGGAAGTACTTTACTCCTCCATTATACTTGAAAGAGAGTTTTGCAGGGTCTATCAGTGTGGGTTGGAATTTGTTTTCTTTTCTTTTTTTTTTTGTTTTTATCTTTTTGAGACAGGGTCTCACTGTGCAGTTCAGGCTGGCCTTAAGCTCACTTTGTAGCTCATGCTGGTCTCGAACTCACAACAATCCTCCTGCTTCAGCCTCCCTACTGCTGGGATTACAGGCATGTGCCACCATGCCCAGCTCTGGAATTTGTTTTCTTGCAAGACTTGAAGTACTCTGCCCCATGCTCTTCTTGACTTGATGGTTTGTGAAGAGAAATCTGCCGTTATTCTGATGGGTTTTCCTTTAAACATGATTTGTTTCTTTTCTTTAGTGGCTTTTAGTATACTTGTTCCTGTGCTGAATTTCTGGGATCTTGATTATATGTCTGTGAGTGGTTTTAATTGGGTTGATGGTAATTGGAGTTCTATATGCTTCGGTTCACTGAATGCCCCATATTTAGGAAGTTTTCTGCTATTACTTCCATCCATATTCTTTTTATATCATTTGTATTGACTCCTTCCTTCTCATTGATGCCTATTAATCTCACATTGTTCATCTTTGCATTGTCTTACAGGTGTTGAATTATTTTTTCCTGCATCCTAGTTGTTTTTAAGAGATCTTTGCTTACTTTTTCACTAGCTGCAATGGGGTCTTTAAGGTCAGAAAGTCTATTTTCACTTTCACTTAAACAGATTTGCCAGCTTGTGATTGAGATTTTAATTTCCTGTATATCACTTTCAATCTGTTTCATACATTCTATTTCTTTCCTATATTGCTTATTCAGAAGTTTCATCATTTTTATATTCTGCTTTATGTTTTTTTTATCAGTGTATTCTTTAGAAGCACTTGATTATAGTTATTGCTGTATTTTTTACTTAAGAAATCATTTCTGATCTGATCTCTTCTATACCTTTCTGCAGTTGTTTCTTTACTTCCAATGCTATTATTTCAGAGATTTCAGGTGTGTGATTTCCAATTTCCTCTACACTAGTGTCTTCTGCATTTGTACTGGGTGGACTTGGGGCCTGGGACTGCTTTTACTTCCTTCTTTTTGTCATTTTGTATACCACTAATTTTTGACCTTTGGTGTAGAACTTACATAGAGTACCAGGTCTGGATCTATAAAGTTCAGACTCCTCCAGGTGGGTGTGGTTTGGGTCTGGCTGCTGTGCCCACTTCTTCCTGCTGCAGCCTTACAGGTGAACCCTTTGTGTCACACTGGCAAGATGTTCTGCTCCTGAATCAGCTGGGTGGGTCTGGCCTCTAGCCTCTTTGCAGGGAGTTCTGCTGAAGGGTTCCATGCTGGGCCTGCACTCTGGGTCATTTCAGGATCTGGAGGCCAGGTGGTCTCACTCACACGCCAGGCCTGGGCTCTGGGTTGCTTCAGGATCCAGCAACCCAGGCAGTCTTCCCAAATCCATTTTGCACATAAAAACTAATTGAAATAACAAGTTCAGTGGATGAACATAAGGATCCTTTAGCCCCAGATGTGCTGGTGCCATACAGAGTAGTAGATAAAGACCACCTTACCAAGCTGGGCCCAAATGAAAGATGTGTGAGCAAGATAAGTGCTTGGTGTTCTTGGAACTACTGAAAGTTTGGACAGTTTGTTATGGAGCAATTAGACAGCTGGAATATGCTCTGAAATGCTTACTTTTAGGGAGCAGGAGTGGGAGCAGGAGCGAGAGCGAGAGCGAGAGCGAGAGCAACTCTAGTTGGTCTGTGCTGGGAACAGCAGAGAACTTCCTGCTGGATGACTCAGGCAGAGGTCATTGCTGGTGATCAGGAGTTCCTGACGCAGGAGTTATGGACTGGTGAGACTGTGCTAGTTCTTTTTTTCAAACTTATACAGAAAAGAGGTCTATTTGGCTCACTGTTTTGAGTTTGAGAGGCTGAATTTTCAAATAACGTAGGAATGGTTCCAGCAAGAGCCCTATGACCACAGCATCATAGTAGCTGCATAGGCTAGAGGGATCAATCACATGGAGAGACAGGAAGTCAGAAGAAAACGTGCTAATGCTTAAGGATATGTAATGTATTGGGGAAGGCCATGTCTGTCCCTTTGGATGGCATATGAAAAATGCTGGTGGAAGGTTTGGTTTGAAAAACCATATTACACTATAACACACTTATAGTGGGGACAATGACTAATTGTCTACCCGGTGTCTACCCCTCCTTACTAAAGAAGCCCAATTGCTTTCTTTAAGGTGACAACGCACCTAGCTAAAATGCCTCCCTGCCGCTCAGTGCAGCCATATGACAGTTCTGCCATTTAAAGTACATAGCAGTAAGTCCCCAATTTATCAACATTCAAGTTGTAAACTTTTACAGACACAAACATCTTGTATTTGCTGCTTTAATGCTGTAGATCATAGATCCGTGTCAAAGGTGTACAAGCTTTGCTTTGTTGGACTTGGGCACAGATCTGACTTAGGAGTGGAACTCCTTAGGTTGGGGGCTTACTGTATCAACTAGTAACTATGCTTCCATTTTATATAAAAAAGTTATATATAAACATACATATCAAAATGTTAATAGCAGATTTATAGATTTTTTTTGGTAAGTATACTATCTGAATTTTAAAAATAATAGTCCCTTTTTTTTTTTTTCAGTACTGAGGATCAAACTCAGGACCTTGCACTTGCCAAGCAAGCACCTATGCCACTGAGCTATCTCTTCAGCCCAACAGTACTTTTATTTTACAGAGGCCTCCAACAAAGTGACTATAAGGGTAGCTTTGTTTGCATGTGAAATTCACTTTTCTATCTTTATGCCCACAGACAGCCCTTCTTAAAGGATTCTGTCCACATGGGGCTTGGGTGTAGAAGCCAGAGATGGACAGAGGGCTTGGAGACACAGCCAGGGTCTTGCAGGGAATCATCGGGGCCCCAAGTCCAGGGATCTAGACAGAGCGTGGATCCTGGCTGAGCCATGCTTTTCCTAGCAGCTCCTTCCTTACATTTCCTTGATCAGGTTTCAGGGGATCCCCTACCCCCCCAAACCCCACTACCAAAACCTCAGTAGTCTTTTATAATCTGTTTCTCTCACCTTGACCTTACACACCCTGGATGCTTTTTCTTTTCAGATATTTGTTTTGCAAATATTTTCTCTCAGTTCAAAGCTTGTTTATTCATTTCAACAGTGTTTTGGATGAGCAATTTTTAAAATGTTGATGAAATCTGATTTTATTTTGCTTATGGTTATGGCTTTTTTATATATATAAATTTTTAAAAATCTTTTATTTGGTACAGGGTCTCATTTGGACTTGTAGTGATCTTCCTGTCTCAGTCTTCCCAATGCTGGGATTACAGGCTGTGGGATCATGCCCAGTTTCAGTGGCTGGAAAGGTGGCACGGCATGAGGTCCTGGGCATTGAACGCATCTGATCTCTTCTATACCTTTCTGCAGTTGTTTCTTTACTTCCAATGCTATTATTGGAAGGTACTTGTGCTTGCCAGGCAGGAGCTTAGACCGCCAGCTATCACCCTGGCCCCTGGTTATAGCTTCTTAAGAAAATCTTTCCTCCCTAGAGACACAAAGACATCCCTGTCTGTTCTCAAGTTTGTTGTGCCAGTGTCTGTGTTTATGTCTATGATCTGTCTCAAATGACATTTTATGTGATATGAAGTAGGAGCTGAGGATCATTTTTTCTATATGGACATACACTTAACCCAGCCTCCTTCATTTGGAGGCTGAGGGTGTGGTTCAGTGGTGGAGCTTTTACCTACCCAAGTCTGGCCCTTTGACATGGTTTTGCCCAGGGAACACTGCGGCAGTGTACCCCAGACCTCCAGCTAGCAGGGTGTACCCCACTCCACCCATCTCTGCACCTCTGAACCAAATTCCTGTACCTTCTCCCTAAAGCAGGGAGACTGTTTAATCCACTGTACAACATTCATCAACCTCCTTGACTTTCTCAGCTATAAAAATAGGAACTAAAAGAATACTAAGAAAAAAATTGGGAGGATTCAATATGAATGCCCCAAAGTGTAATGCCAGGTACTCAGAATGTTCAGTAGGTATTATTTCCCTTTTTTAGGTTCTTCTCTGTAACAGCTTCAGGCCAGGCAAACTTCAAGTTCCCAGAAGGAACCACTGCTGTTTTTTCATACCCAGAAATACTGCTCCAGTGAGTGGCTTCCCCCAGAGAACCCTGGGTAACACGGGAGTACCAAGATCTTTGACAGAACGGATGCTGAAGCAAGTGGCTGCTCTAGAGGAGAAACAACACCCTCAGAAGATTTCCCTTTCTGCCAAAGTCACATATTCTTTATATCTTTGCCAGTTAAACTTCTCAGATCTGAGGCTTCAAGACTCCCTGCCCAACTGGAACTGAAGTTGTGTGCATGTCTTAACTTTCAAAGAGCTGTGTGGTGATGCACGTCTGTAATCCCAGCAAACAGGAGGCTGAGGCAGGCGTTTCATGAGTTTGAGACCAGCGTGGGCTGCATAGGGAGTTCCAGGCCAGCCTACACTACAGGGTGAAAATCCTGTTTGGAAAAAAAAAACGAGGAAGGAGGAGGGCATTTTCATCTTTATCACCCAGTAGTAGTGTTGACATGAGGGGAATATATTCACATTGCCAGACTCCAGCCCAACCTGATTCAGAATCCTTCAGGGGAGGGCCAGCTGTGGGTATTTATTTTTAAGACCTTAAGAGTTCCTAATGCACAATCAGGGTTAAGAACTGGCCTAATCCAATCTCCTCACTGTGGAGATAAAAACACACATGCAAACCACATGCTCAGAGCGCCCTGTGCTTGGCTGAATGTTCAGATGTTGCCACTGTGAAATTCTTAATTCTTAAGCAAGGGACCCTGCAGTTTTACTATGCTCAAGACCCTGTAGGTTACATAGCTGGTCTTGGCCCACCACACTGCTCTCAAAGGCAGTGGATTCTCACTTCACTAAAGAAAGGCGGGGACACACTCTGGTCTCAGAAAGGCGCTGGGAGTAAGCATGGCGGGTACATTTTATGTGATGTGAAGTAGGCACTGAGGGTCATTTTTTTCTACATGGGCATACATTTAACCCAGCTTTCCTGGCCCATGTCCTCTGCCTGGCCTTCCACTGCCCATAGAGCGGAGATGGCCGGCCACTCTGTGGAGTCAGGGAGCCAGGCTGTCCTCGCATCTCTTGTGGGAGGCCATGGGGAGGATGCGGAGAATCATCTAGGCCTCTTCCCACCTGTGAGAGGTCCTCTGAGCCTCAGTTTTCTCATCTGTAAAAGGGAGAAAATGATGCCTGCCTTGCAGAATTACTTTGAAGAGCACCAATCATCAAGACTGTCCCACTAGGTGCTGGAAACACATGACTTCTCTTCCTTTTCTTTGGCAGAAGGGCAAGTTTTTCTCCAGCCCATCAGTCATCCAATCTCCTTTTTCACTCTGGGAGCTGGTGGAGCTCAGCGGTGGCAAGTTCTCAGGCTTTTCTTCAGACACAAACTGATGTCAGGTGGTGTTGGGGCCGGTGCAGTCCTAGAGTGGCTGAAGAGACGTCTTGCTGTTGCTGCACTCTGGCGGTAGCTTGTGGTATCTGCATAAATTATTAACCAAATGAGCCTGTACTCCTGATATACGTATGTTTATTACTTGGCAAATTATATGCAAGCAATTTTCTATTAATACTTTTAGGTACTATAAAATTAAAATGAGATAAACCAGAAATTTATAAAAATCATATAGAAAAAATGAGCAATTTTTAAATGTCTTGCTAATTGTTGTATCTTCATACTCTTTTTTTTTTTTTTTTTTTTTTTTGGTGGAATCTGGGATTGAACTCAGGCCCTTGTGCTTGCCAGGCAGCACTTATTCCACTGAGCCATTTCCCCGGCTCCCTATACTCTCTTTTTTTGAGACAAGGAGTCACTATGTAATACAGGTTGGCCTTGAACTCATGACAGTCCTCCTGTCTCAGCCTCCTGATTGCAGCTATGTGTACCATGGGCACTCTCCTACTATCATTTTAACTACTATTTTAAGGTGCAATAAACACTTCAAATAGAGTTTGTGTTTAATGATAACAAAACATTCATATTTCAGTAATTGTATCACCCCCAACTATGCCAATCCAGCCAGAGGACTAATTTAGTCAGGAAACAGACAGGAGGATTACTCCAAGTTTGAGGCTAACCTGGGCTCCACAGTGAGTCTAAGGCCAGCCTAAACTACATAATCAGACCATATCTTAAAAAAAAAAAAAAAAAAAAAAAAGGAGGGATCCTAATCCAATGACTGGTGTCCTTATAAAAAAGAGAAATTTTGACACAGAGACAGACACAGAGGGAGGACAATGTAAAGACAGAAGAACCAAGACAACTGTCAACCATCAGAGGGTAGAAGAGGTAAGGGAGGAAACGGGGAGAAAGAATGCTAATAATACCTTGCTTTGAACTTCTAGGCTTCAAAACTGTGAGCATAAATTTCTGTTTCTGGTCATTTGTTACATCAGGAAGCTCTAGAAAAATTCATACAAAAGGGAAAATAGGGCTAGTGAGATAGCTCGACAGTCTAAGCACCTACCTGACAAGTGCAAAACCTGGGTTCGAGCCCAGGTACCTGGAATCAGGCATGGTGGCACACAGGAACACTACAAGTGTGAACTGCATAGTGTGACTTTGTATCAAATAATTTTTTTTTTTTTAAAGAGGGGAAATCACTGAGTGGGGGCAGTAAACGTTGCAGACTTTGACTAAAAGAGCAATACAATGGAGGATGTAGAGAGCAGGAAGGAGTTGCTCACTAGGAATCATTCAACTATGTTTTTTGTTTGTTGGTATTAGGAATTAAACTCAGAACCTTACACTTGCCAGGCAGATGCTGTGCTACTGACCTATACACCCAGCCCTCCAACTATGTTGAAAATTGGCTCAATGTCCCAAAACACAGATAGGTTGACCAACCTCCTTACCTTCCATCTCTTTTTATTTTTATTTTTTGCGGTACTGCGGATTTAACTCAGGACCCTGCGTTTGCCAGGCAGACAAGTATTCTACTGAGCTATCTCCCCGGCCATCTTTTTTTCCAAATGCCATCTTGCATTCACCCTAAATTTCATGGAACCTCTAGAAGGACATCTTCACATCTCTGACATCAGCCTGAGTCTGGTCCAGGAGAGGAAGAAAGTGAAGGTCTGGTTGGTGTTTCCAATTTTTCTTGAATTAAATACATCTTTAACTTGTACGTGCATACATCTTGCGAACGATGTGCACACATCTTTTGACAAGTTTTCCGATTAGCTTTTTCAGATTAACTCCTACAAGTTACTGGGGCAAAAGGAGTAACATTTTAATATTTTAATAATGCTTTAAAATTTACAAAAAAAAAAAAAAAAAAAAAAGTCAAGCTTTCGCCTTTAGAGTCTACTCCAAAAAGCCGGGCGTGGTGGCGCAGGCCTGCACTGGGGAGGCTGAGGCAGGAGGATTATTGTGAGTTCGAGACCAGCCTGAGCTACAAAGTGAGCTTAAGGCCAGCCTGAACTGCATAGTGAAACCCTGTCTCAAAAAGACAAAAAAAAAAAAAAAAAAAAAAAAAATAGAGTCTACTCCAGAGAAGGCCTACGGTGTTGCTTAAAAATGGTTGGATTCGAACTACCTCAATATTTTCTCCTGGCACCGGTCTCAAAATCTTACAGAGAAGATCCCAATTCCTCCGTCCGTGCGCACTTGCGCCTGCACACAGGCGCTCAACTTTGGGCCACCAGCTGCGGGGAAATTTTTGACACGCCCCCAAGTACCACCTCTTTAAATTTTAAAACGATGGCGCCGACCAACGAATTCTCAGTTCAGGGTCCGCCCACATCACGCCATCGACCAATCAAACTGAGGTTTTCTCCGCCGCCATACTAATCATCTTCAAAAATGAAAGCGTCACGTAATTTACGTAGGGAACGTAGCCAATGAGAGGTGACGTTGGGAACTAGCTCCGCCAATAGCACCAACTTTTGGTAGAGCGCGGGAGACTTTCGACCAGGGAAGAAGTCAATGGCGCTGGTATCCTGAAGTCAGTGTTTCTCGTAGAGGGGCGCGCGCCGCGGCTGCAGCCCCGAGGGACGGCAACGCGGCCGAAATGGCTTGTTGTCACAAAGTGATGCTGCTTCTCGACACGGCTGGTGGCGCCGTTCTCCAGAGCCCAATCCGGCGGGCCGCCCTGCGCCTCCTCACCTACCTGGGCTGCCGGTTCGGCCTGGCTAGGGTTCACTGGGCCTTCAAGTTCTTTGACTCCCAGGGCGCGCGAGGCCGGTCCTCCCGCGCGTCCGACTTCCGCGAGCTGGGGACACGCTCTTGGGAGGAGTTCGAGGAAGAGCTGGAGGCCCGGCTTGGGTATCTCGCTCCGGGCGCCCATCTTCCCGGCCCGGCGTCCCGGTCCAGCCACACGCACAGCGCCCTGATGGAGACCCTGCTAGACTACCAGTGGGACCGGCCTGAGATCACATCGCCCACTAAGCCAATCCTACGAAGCAGCGGCCGGAGACTGCTGGATGTCGAGAGCGAGGCCAAGGAGGCCGAGGCCGCCCTCGGGGGCCTGGTGAACGCCGTCTTTCTTCTGGCGCCCTGTCCACACTCGCAGAGGGAGCTGATGCAGTTCGTGTCGGGCTGTGAGGCCCAGAACCAGGGTCTGCCGCCCACTGCTAAGCAGGTGATGGAGAAATTGTTGCCCAGGAGAGTCCAGGAGGTCATGATCGCCCGACAAATCACCTTTTACTGGGTAGACATCACCGAATGGTCCAAGGTAAGGCGACAGCGGTCTCGCGTGTAGTGCCTGGGGCTCCCTTGACTGTTAGGGACTCAGAAGGTCTGCAGGGCATGCAGGACCAGAATGTGAGGAACTTGGATGGCCACGGGACACTTCAGAAGAAGTCTCGCGATCACAAATTCCGATGGTTTCCAAGGCACATGGGTAGGACTTAGGTCCCTTCTAAGTGAAACATAAGGCTCTGCTTACGTCCCTTTTTGCTTTCCCAGACTTTTATCTTCCTCCCTAGGATGCAGATTCTAGCATGTGCAGGAGAGGCTCGTCTAGCCAGTCACCAGGACTTGACTGCTTTTGTCTTTACTTGGGCTGTTCAGTCTTTTTGGACCACCAGTGCTCCCCGTTCTAAGCCAGTCCAAGCCTCACTCAACCTTTAAGGCCTCGGAATTTCCAGGCTTTTCACCCTTTCTCTTAGCAGTTCTCTTCCATGTTCCAACTGCACACATCTGTCAGTTTCCATCTAATGTAAAAATACCTTGAAGAAGAGTGCTTTGTATCCCTCACAGATGTATATTAACATGTGGGTGCCCCATAAATGTTTTTTGACCTAGTGAATACTTGCTTGCAAACTTAATATCTCAAATGTCTAATAGGTTTTTCTGTTGAGGCAGTGAGATCCGCTACTTCTATTAAGCATTGTAAGTGTATTTTTATTTTGTCATATTATTTTAATTGACAAATATCATTAATAATCCACTACATTGAGTAGGATATATTCTACCTTGTTTTGGCTCCTAGGAAGACAGAGGTGGCAGTGGAGCTTAGCTTCTAGTGTGGAAGATGTATTAAACAGATAGAGCTAATGTGAAATGAATGAACAGGTAAATGTTTTGATTTCATATCCTGCTCTGCAAAAAATAAAACTGGGTGAGCATGGGAGTCAGATGTGCAAATAGAGGCACGTATTGTACTCAGGGGATGATAGTCAGAGAACACCTTTTTAAGCAGAAAATTGAGTGATGAAGAAGGAGGAATATGAAGATTTGGAAAGATCATTCCTGTGGAGAAGAGCCGGTGGGAGGATGTAAGCTGGAAACAAAAGGCTAGGTAGGACTGGTGAGCCCTATTAAGTAAGAGATGGCAGGAGCAGCAGAAATCAGAAAGTGCAGGAGGCTGATTTATCAGGCTAGGCTTGTGAGTGTGGCTTGTGTTCAGTCTGTGAGAAGCCTTTGGTGGCCAGGGAGATGGCTCAGTAGAATAAGCGCTTCCCTGGTAAGCACAAGGACCTGAGTTCAATCCCTGGTTCCACAAAAAAAAAAAAAAAAAAGCCTTTGGCAAGTGGTTCACACAGGTAAAAGATGTAATTCCACCTATTGGAAATAAATACATTGTCACTAAACCAAGAGTGGGTTAAATTGAAGCATTACAGCTAGGAAATCAACAGGTAAGATTTCCAGGGTACATTCACATTCCAAGCACTTAAAAAGTCTTGGCAAATGCAAATAATGCACCAGTATTTTGCCAAAGAAAAAAGGGCAAAAATGTTACAGAGATGGTAAGCCACTGATGAGAAAAATACAAAATTTAAAATTTGTTGAGGGCCAAGGAGATACCTTAGGGGTCTAAGTGCCTGCCCAGCAAGGTCCTGAGTTGATCCCTCATACCACGTCCAATCCCCAGTTGCATGCTGCGCTGACTTGAAACTAGGTGTGGTGGTGCACGCCTGTAATCCCAGTGCTGAAGAGGCTGAGACAGGATCATTTAAGAATCTGAACTGCGTAGCGAGACCCTGTATTGAATGAATAAGTAAAAATTTTAAAAGAAAAAGCCTTAATAAAAAAAATGTGTTGAAGTAGCATGTCAGGTGTTAGATACAGTTTGTAACACTGCTTGAGGTGGAGTAGTTGATATTTAATCAGATTTTAAACTTCATTCTAAAGCTGGGCATGGTGGCACATCCCTGTAATCCCAGGATTGGGAGGCTGAGGCAGGAGAAGCCTTGTGAGTTCTAGACCAGCCTGGGCTGCAAAGTAAGCTCCAGGTCAGCCTGAACTTCACAGTGAGACCCTGTCTTAAAAAGACAAAAGATAGAGTAAGATAAAATAAAATAAAATAAGATTTTGTTCTAGATTTATATTATATCAAGTAGTGGCTAGAAATAAGACTTTAAAGATGACATGCTGGGGCCAGTGATATAGCTCAATGGCATAAGCACCTGCTTGGCAGACACAAGGTCCCATGTTCAATCCCTGGTACTGGGGGTGGGGGAAGATATGCTGAGAGGCTGGCTTACCATTATGGAGCCAAACAGCTAGCTGTGCATTCTTGGAGCTTATAGTCCAGTAAACATTTGCAAATCCTTAATGTATTTTGGTTATTTATTATTGTTTTCAATGATTCATCTTTCTCTGTCTCTCTATTTGTGTGTGTGTGTGTGTGTGTGTGTGTGTGTGTGTGTGTGTGTGTATAACCAGGGATTGAACTCAGGCCCTTAGTTTGCCAGGGAAGTGCTTATTCCACTGAGCCATCTCCCCAGCCCTGTATTTTGGTTGTTACAAGGTCTCACTACACAGCTCAGATGTGGTGATCCTCCTGCTTTCAGCCTCCCCAGTGCTGGGATTAGGGGTATACGTCACCACACCTCCCTGGGCTCTGGCCCGAACTGCACTTGGCTAAGCAGGTGCTTTAGTCCACTGAGCTATCTCACGGGCCCCTATGCTGCTTCAAATCATGGGCATATATTGCTCTGTGCAAACGCATACAGTACCAGGGATCAGACTTGGAACCTTGTGCTTGCCAGGCAGATGCTTATGCCTCTGACTTATCTCCCTGGCATGTATTATTTTTTAATCAAAAGTTTATGTCCTTATAAAATCTTACCAAAGATTTACCTTTCATTCAATAAGCAGATTTTTTTTTCTCCTGGCTGGTCCTCTGGCTGATTCAATTTCAACAATCTGTTTTTAAAAATACATTTTGCAGGATAAAAGCCAATCAGAATCTGTGGCCTCTGAACTAATTTATCGTTCTCCTCCATCCTCTGCACAGGGGAACTAGTAACAGCAAATACTAGTGAGTTGATTAATCTAGGACATCATTTCTTAGATTGTTGGGCATAATTGAAACAGTGATAATAGGGGAAAGAAACTCCCAATCTGCTAGGTATCTGGAACAAGTTTGTGTTCTCTAAAATTGAAGAATGAATTTTAGGAGCAATGAAGGTTAAGAGCAGGATATATTTATTGGGGGAAAAAAAGCTTCTGTCCAAGAGACAGACAGAAGGGGACCCAAGTAATTTACCAAGGAACCTGTCTTTTCTAGAGATTTTTTAATGATTAATTTTTTTGCAGTATGTGTGTACAATACACATCACATCTACAGATCATCCTTTTTTTTTTCTCTGCTGTGTCAGGGATTGAACTCAGGACCTTGCACTTGCTAGGCAGGCACATATTCTACTGAGCTATCTCCCTGGCTCTTTGTAGGGATTTTTATAGAGCAAATCCATGAGGTAAGACAAGTCCAAGGTGGGGGAAAAAAGGAAATCAAAAGGTGGGACAAAACTATGATCAACCAATAAGATGCCAGTATGATCAGGTAAAATTGATTAAATCAGGATCAAATGGGAAAGGGAGTCATGCAGCAAGTGGGCATGAATACATAACAGGCTCTTTCTGTAAGGAATTGGATTAGTGAGTCTTCCTACCTTTTCAAGGTGAGTGATACCTATTTAAAATGTCAATCCTTGATATCCATCCCTAGGGAGGTTTGTGGGTGCATTTGTTTCATCATTTGTCTTAAGGTCTGGCCCACCATGTGTCTGTCTGCCACAGATGGGAAGTATCTTGTCTTCTATACAGGTTCCTTCTAGGGCCTAGTCCTGTCTGACTGCACATAATATTTCTATGTAACTCAGCTGCCTACAATAAAAAGTTCAAAAGTCTCTCATCACACTCAACACTACTCTTATGTGTAGTATTTACTGTTGTGCTCTAATATTTTCTTTTCTGGTTTTGTTTTGTTTTGAGACAGGTCCTCACTACATAGTTCAAGCTGTCCTTGACCTCAGACTGGTCTCACATTTGCACTGATCCTCCTGCCTCAGCTTCCTGAGTTTCTGTTTATTTTTTAATGCTGATCATAAAGTAATTAATCCATCAAATGATCCATTAAAATCCTATCAAAGAATCAATTTTGTTAGTTGAAACACTTGGATTCTTAGAATGGTCTGTCATTGCCTTGCTGAATTTGTGGGTAATTCTCTGTACCTCCTTGAACTTGAATGACCTGGAAATTTGGAGGACTGTATCACATACCTCCCATGCAGGGCAGTTTATAGTAGTTTAGGGTGGATCTTCCTCCCTATATTTCCATAGTATTATCCTGTTATATCAGGATGTTGGGTGGAAAAAAATAGAAGAGAATGTGTTATGAAAGAGATATGCACAGTTACTTTATCCTGGAAGTAGTGGGAAGTCAAAGTTTTCAAATATATGTGCTGCCAAAGTGAGCGTAGAAATTGCAAATAATTATATGAAAAATGTTCAATATCCTTAGTCATCAAAAAAATACAAATTAAAACAATGCTGAGATTCCATCTCATCCCAGAAAGAACGATTATCATCAAGAAATCAACCAGTAACAAATGCTGACAGGGCTGTAGAGAAAAGGGAACCTTTCTCCATATTGGTGGGAATACAGACTGCTACAACCACTGTGGAAAATCCTCAAAAAACTAAGGTTAGAGGTCCTATTCAGCCCAGCTATTCCTCTTCTGGGTATCTTCCTAGAAGGATTAAAAACATACCACAATGATATATGTGCACTCGTGTTTATAGCAGCACAGTTTGTAATACTTTTAAAAAAAAATCTTTTTTTTAATGTATTTAGTACAGGGTCTACAGGATCTCACTGTACAGATCAGAGTCATGATCCTCCTTTTTTCAGCCTCCCAAGCACAGGGATTATAGGTGCACACCACACATCTAGTTGCCGGCAGGGATCGAACCCAGTCCAATCTACCATCTCTGTGTCTGCCTAAGCAGGTGCTTTAATCTGCTGAGCTATCCGGCCTACCCTCTGTAATAGCTAAATCTTGACAGTAACCCAAATGGCCATCAACCAAGGAATGGATAAAACAGATGTGGTATTTTTGTACAATGAAGTATTACTCAGCTATAAAGAAAGATAAAACTCAAGACTTTTATAGGTAAATGGATACAACTAGAGACCATACCGTAAGAGAAATAAATCATATTCCTATGTGTAAATGTCTGTATTGTCTCCCTAGTGTAAGACACTAAAAGAATAAGATACAAAAGGTGCAACAGATACTGTGAAAGGGAAAGAAACTGCTCAAAATGAAAAAACAACTGGGATGGGGAAAAGGAGAAAAAAAGGAAGATATATGATAGTGAAAATAATTGTACTACTAATTTGTTTTGGGGGTACTGGGAATCAAACTTAGGGCCTTGTACTTACCAGGCAAGCACTGTGGTGCTGAGCTATATCCCTGGCCCTGTAATACTACGTTCTTGTTCACTGAAAGGAACAGTGTTTATATTATTTGATCTTTTTTTTTTTTGTCAGGACCAGGGATTGAACTCAGGACCCTGTGTTTGCCAAGCAAGCGCTTATTCCATTGAGCTATCTTCCCAGGCCCTAAACACTTTTTTTTCTTTTTGTGGAATCAGGGATTGAACTCAGACCCTTGCACTTGCCAGGGAAGCACTTATTCTACTGAGCTATCTCCCCAGCCCCTATTTGATCAATCTTATGTGCTTATATCTGAGCAGCAACTTTGAAGATTATAATATGCAGTGTAATAACCATTCTTCATTTCCTGTCATCTTGTTTTGAAGTTTTGTATTGGTTTTATTTTATTCTTTATTTATTTTTTAATCTTTAAAATGAAAAAGAATTCAAAAAAAGATGACAGAACTTCAGGTACAGCTGAAGAGGACTTGTTAGGTCCCTCAGACCCGTGGGTGGACAAAGCCGAGTGACAGTCATACTCTAGCCAATCACTGTCCCTGCTTCCACTTCCTGTGACATCTGTTCTCTTTCATGTTGTGTAAGGCAGAATTTTTATTAATTTGTAAAAGTTTCTACCCTTCCGAGTCTTAATATTTTATACTTCATGATTTATACCCAGTTCTATTCCTTGATAGAAAATACAAATGGAATCTATTTTCTCAAATGAATGCTTTCTTGATGCATGTTACATAGTAATCATATTCTTGGACTGTACAGTAGTGGATACTGGCCATGTTTTGTGTTTGGTCTGACAAATATGTTAATTCTATAATTGGATCTTTTAACGTTGGTGTCAACTTTACTGCCTTTGGCATTATTCAGGAGTGCCTGACTTATACTAACCTGATCCTCTGTCATTTTTATTTTAGTTGTGGGAGTCCCCAGACCATGTTGGGTACTGGACAATTTGTGAACTGCTCCGCCACGGAGGAGGCACTGTCTTGCCACCTGAAACTTTCAGCTGGGGTTGCACTAAGCCTGGAGAGACAGTGCTTGGGGGTGAAGGAAAGATGTCAAGTGAACCTCACCTCTCTCCATGGATTTCAGCTCTGCCAACTGATGCCACTTTAAACTGTTTGCTCTATAATTCTGCTGTATATGAAGCTTCATTTCCACGGATGGAAGGAATGTTATTTCTCCCTGTTAAAGGTAAACAAATAATATTTTGGAGATATTCAAATCTTAGGTAATTTACTTGTTCAAATCAGGTTGATGCTTTTACCTTCTTAGTGTTTTTCACAGCTTCAGCACTCAATGCTTGTAATTGAAAAAAAATCTAAAAATGTGTGAATAAAATCAATGACATCCCAGGAAAGGATTGAGTTCTTATACAATACAGTTGCCATGTGTAAAGGAAGAGCATGAGTGATTTTTCTTAAAAAAGAATTTTCTAGCTGTTTCCAAAGAAGCATAGTATTGTTAGATGCCCAAGCATCTCAGTGTTTGGATTTTATTGCCATCTGGAAGAGACTGATAAAAGTAAAAACTGTACAGAAGCATTGATTAACCAAGAGAAGAAATAAATTAGTCTAGAAAAAAAAAGAAAAGAAAAAGAAATAAATTAGTTTATAAAATCCCAAAATCACATTGGAATCTTCATAGATTTCTTTTACCATGTGATTTTTTTTTTTTTTTATGGTAGGTCTTATTTCTAAATACATTATATATTTGCAAGATAAAATATTACATAGAAATGCATTCATTAAACTGTTGCATGCTGTGTAGAATTTAAGAATTTTTGATTAGTTCTGTTTAACAAGTTCATCTTTCAGTCAGGCATGGTGGCACATTCCTATAATCCCAGCACTCAGGAGGCTGAGGCAAGAGGATCATTGCAAGTTCAACACCAGCCTGGGATACAAAGTGAGCGCAAGGCCAGCCTGAACTACATAGCGAGACTGTGTCTCAAAAAAGACCAAAGAAAAAACAAGAAGAAAAAGTTAATCATTCAGTATCTAAGCCTTAACCTCCTCCCAAAACATGATGCACTGGATGTTATGAGTTTGCATTTTATGAAGTGGTGCTTAGAGCATTTGCCTGTAGTGCTTGAGCCTCTGGATTCCCAGCACAGAAAAAAACATTGCTTGAGTGCATATTCAAGTCTTTTTTAGGAATAATTTTTCTTAGAATTTTTAATATTCTTTTTTCTCACAGGCAAAGAGATTCATGAAACATGGAAAGTCACTCTAGAGCCCCTGGCCATGCATCAGAGGCATTTCCGGAACCCAGTCAGAATTTTCCTAAAAGGCTCAATAGCTCAGTGGTCTCTCCCGACAAGTGGTGCTTTGGGCACCGACAGTTGGATGCTACAAAGCCCAGAGGAGAACAGATTGACTCAAGGGCTGTTATTTCAGCAGCTGGCAAGCAGTCTGATGGCAGAAGAGTTGCATCTGGTAGGTGTCCTCCACACGCTGTGTGATTCTTCTCTCAGCACTCTGGTATCTTGAGTATGCTCATAAAATTTCAAGGAGTGCCACACATAGTAGCCCTGGGGAATAGCTGATGTTTTGGGGGACTAATGCTGTCTCCATTGTAACATCATGATAAGGAAGCCATTAATGAAAAAGCCATTTATAAAATTGCACCTACCTTGAACCCAATCCAAGTAAGTTCTTGGATTCATACAGGAGAAAAGATGGTCAACCGAATGATTGTATTAAAGTATAAAGTGATGGGTGATTTTTTTTCTTTTTAATTTTTATATGTTCTGTTAATACATTGATTACTTTTTTATGAGCATTAAGAAAAAAAACTGCTAGACTATGAAATTTGGTATACTAGCATCACAATAGTGAAGCATAGAAATGTCTTCTGAAAAGAACCATGCGTTTAAACAGATTTGATTTTAGAGTGATGGTTATTTATAAACTACTCTCCTCTTTCATTGCATTGCCTCCATAATCTCAGGCAGCGCTTATATTCTGGATCCTGCTGTGGAACAGCCCAGAAAAGATAGGGTGCTGGTGCTGTTCTAAGAACCAAGTGCTCTGGTAAGGAGAGCAGTGGTAGGGGAGTCAGACAGTCTGGATTAGGTGTCAGTCCTGCTGCCCACAGGGTATTCTGGAAAAACCCTAAAGTGGTAGTGTTGCCCTGTGTGTAAGTACATGGATTTTGAAGTCAGCTCTGCCTAGCATCTCCCTAAACAACAGGTGCTCTTCACAGGTTACTTCTTCCTAAGCCTCTTCAATCCTTTACCAAATGAAAACAGTCTTTTTTTTACCGCAGGTTGTGAAAGTTCAGTCAGGATGTAAGTGATTAGTAAATAAATAAACCTGGCAATGCTAGGTCTCAATTTATAAATCAGAACTTTACAGTTATATGCTTAGTAAGTTCCTACCTCTAGTAGTCTTTTACTAAGCTGTGTTCCCTAAGCAAGTATTTGACAATATTTCCAGCTAATCATAACTTCTTTGTAGGTTGCCAGTGTGGACCTGGATGAAAAGTGGCCCCCTGTCACTGGAATCCTTTCCCCGCTCTCTGCCAGCGCTATGATTCTCACTATGTTCCATGCCAAGGAGGCTGAATTCCAAGAACATTTTCTCCAAACAGTTGCAGCCGGAGGCCCCCAGGATGCAGCAGCCCTTTTCTCAGATGTTACAGATGGTGTACTGAGTCAGATGCATCATGTATTTGAAAATGCTGCTGCTTCTGGTAAGCTTCTGAGCCAGGACTAACGGTCTGGAGTGGTTTGCAGTCTTTTTCAATATCAAAACTTTTATACTATGCAGTCAGAACCCAAGTACATAAGATTAAAAAAGCAGGCTCAGTATTTCAGGCTTTTTAAAGCATTATTTATAGAAATCATGAAGCCCCTCTGAGGAGACCGAATGGTCTGTGAAACCAGTTTGAAATCAAAGTCAGGTGAGTCCTAGCTTTTAATATACTTAATGAAGACTGTATGGGAAACTATAGTGAATGTGTCTATTTTGAAATTCACTCTATTATTACCAAAATAACACCGTAGTTTTAGGTAAATAAATATAATCAACTTGCTATTTCTTCCATTCACTCATTTACTGAACAGATTTCCCTAGTGTCTGCTGTCTGTCAGGCATTCTTCTAAGTACTGGGAATACATCATAGAACAAAATGGACAAAGGCCTCTGTTCTCTTGGAGCTCACCATCTAACCAGGGCAGACAAGGCAATAAGCTAATTAAGGAAAATCCTGTCATTTATTTGAAGGACAAATGCTATAACAAAACAGCTGGCAGGAAGGAATGGGGGTGTTAGGATGATCAGAGAGGACCTGTACTATCTAAGCTGATGGGCATGATGGGAGGAGTTGCCCAAGGGAACAGCAGCAGGTGCCAAAGCGTGTCTGGTGTTGGCCAGCATCAAGGAAGCCTGTGGCTGAGGTGGGAGGAGCCAGGAATGGGGTGGTAGGAAGCAAGGGAAGAGAGCCAGCAGAAGGCCACATTGTATAGGGTACAGAACAATGAAAAGACTTGGGCTTTTACTGGGAGCAAGAGGAAGCCTTTGTTTGGAGCTTCCCACAGAGACACAGTCTCTGACTTAACATCTTACTAGCTTTACTCTGAGAGTGTTGTGTTGAGAATGGGTCAGGAGAGGCAAGGATAGTAAGGTACAATTAGAGGTACCCACTAATCCAGGCAGGAAGTAGAGGGAACAATGCAGATAACAGAAGTAGTTGGAGTTTTTGTCTGTATTTTGAAGGAAGAGCCAACAGAATCTGCTCTTGGTGGGTGGTATGAAATACAGAGATACTGGAAATGACTATAGTTTGGGCCTAAGCAGTTACCTTTCCTGACGGAAGGCATGGAGAGCCAGGTAACTGGGCTGGTGAAGGTTTGGAATTTGTTTAGGACCTAAGTCTGAGCTGGGCATCTGAATATAGTCTGCACTAGGAATCAGATAGGCATGTGTGGGACTCACACCCACTCATGTGTGTGTCTCTCTGGGTGGAGATAAGTCAGCTGATCCTTGGTGTCACAAAATTGGTTAATATAACCAAAAAGCTAAGTGTAGTTGGAGAGAACAGGACCAAGGTCTAAACCCTGGCATTCTGTGATGAAGCAGTCTAGCAAGGAGGCACAGAAGGGACAGACATGAGGTAGAGGAAACCCCTGCGTGTGATGTGAGTAGAGGGCATGCTGGGTTGGGTTTTTTGCTTCCTCTGTAAGTCAAGGAGGATGAATGATGGGAGTTGACATTTGACTGAACGATTTAGTGGTTGCTGATCCTGATGCTGGTTCTGGTGAAACTAGGAAGGTGGAGAAATGAATACTGAGCACCTCCAAGAGAGAATGTGAGATAGGCAAAGAAAGCAGCCAGCATGGACAATGTTTGGGAGTTTGCTGTGAGGGAGATTAGCACCATGGACAGTGGCCAGAGAGAAGTGCAGTCAAGGTTTGTTCTTGACCTTTATTTAACAATAGTAGTGTGCTTGCATGCTGAGGTACTCAGGCAAAAACTGTTTAGGAAGAGGATTGTTGGTAAGATGTCTTGAAGGTACAAGGGGGAAGGCAAAAAGTATTTGAGGGGCTGCTGGAAGGCAAGTGGATGTGATATGAGGTTGTGGGGTTCTGAGTTCTGTAGTGAATGAGCTAGGCAGCAGTCATGGACTGATAGTGAAGGTTTAATGGAGTGTTGGTGCTTGAGAGGGGATGAGTTGGATATGAGTGGGAGTAGAGACAGGAAGTGGGCAAGGTTGCCTCTGGTCACAAATGTAAAATGAGATCCCTCATGAGCAAGTTTGTCTTCATTCAGCACTGTCACCTGCTGGGGACAGTTACAGAGCAGGCTGTAACTGGAGTAGCTAGGATGGGGGTTTTAACAAGTAAGGATAGTACAGGTAGCACAGGCATTGGGTTCCTAAATGGGAACAGAAAGGGAGGGGTTACAGTGGTAGCACAGGGAGAAATGAGGACAGCACAACTGAGAGAAAAGGTGGATCTGTGGGTTAAGGATTTTTTTTTTTTTTTTTTTTGGTGGAACTAGGGATTGAATTCAGTCCTTTGTGTTTGCCAGGGAAGTGCTTATTCTACTAAGCCATCTCTCCGGCCTCTGGGGTTGAAGGATTGAGGGAGTAGTGTACTAAATGGGGTATTCATTTCTTCTGTGCTTATTCCCACAGAGATTACTGTCATTGTCTGATTGTGTTAATGTGAGATAGCAAGTAAAATTGCAGGAATTCATGCTATAATGTTATATGAGATTTCTTTTTTTTTTTTTAATTAATACATTGTACATTGTTATATTTTTAGTGGCTATCCATAATACAAGAAGCAGACAGGATATCCTGTCCAAACACTATTAGTACAAATCTTCTCATTGAGTTATGCAAAAGTAGCTGTACATCTATCCTAGCTATTCTGTATACATAAATACAAAATGGTCCTTCCTTTGTAGCCTCTTTTTTTGTTTAGTCCTGTGAGAGATGAGTATTCTATTGGCATCTAAATACTATAGGTACATGAATTCAGCAAAACAATCTAACACAGTCCAGCAGTCCACAATAGTAGTGAGTTATCTGCAGAAATTATTGACTTGAGCCATTCACAGCTCAGTATATTAATATGGTTTTACTTTATATACTTCCTTTTTATACTTTTCTGCTGGATGGTTAAGACCAAAATAAAGCAAGACTTATATAACAAGAAATGTAACTTTTGTATCAGATAAGGTCAGTCAGGTCCCTTCAGGGTTTATCCTGCAACCCTGTACCACACTTTTTAGATCCTTTGTCAGTGTCAGCCATGTGGATGAGTCATAGCCATTGTTTGACCAGTTTGCTCTCTGTGGAAGCCTGAGAGAATGTTTTCTCTCCATGTGACTCTCCTTAGGCACACTATACATCATTGATCACATTCCTCCGTGGCTTCATAATCTCCTTGATCAGAAAATTTGTGGCACAACTGAATTACGTGATGTTACAGTACGGGTTCTTCTGTGTCCTGAGTCTTCGCTGACCTTGAAAAGCTATGGCCAAAATATTGGCTGACCTTGCAGTCTTTCCTTTTCTCCAACTTTTGATCTGCAAACTTAGGTTGTTAACCCTCCAGAAGAGAAGCTTATTATTATCCTGCAACATAGGCAGTTTGGTTTACCCTCACTATTTGTCTAAATATCAGACATTGTAGGCATAACATGGGACAGATATTTTCCATCAAGTATTGAAATATTAAACTTTAAGTCCTTACAGAATGTGAAGAAAAAATAATTAAAAAAAAATAGGATTGAACACTTACATATACTTACATAGAAATTTAGAAGTCTATCCATATATAGCATTGTAGCAGGACTGTCCTGTGACAACTTTCTTTTGTGTCTTATTTTTCATTTATTACCCTTTATAAAACAAAAAACCTTTTATTTGAAAAACAGTATAGTAATACTTGGTATGTCATGACAAGAAGTACACATTTAGAAGACCAGAATGACAGGCATTCCACCTGTTTTTTTTGGTGGAACCAGGGATTGAACTCAGGCCCTTGTGTTTGCCAGGGAAGTGCTTATTCTACTGAGCCATCTCTCCAGCTCATGACAGGCATTCCAAGTGTGACCCTTCTATTACACATTGCTAAATGATTTGAGGTTTCTTTACTTAAAAAAAAATTCTACAAAGTCTTTTTCTAAAAACAATGGCTTTGAGAAGACTGGTTGGGACAGATTTCTCAAAATCTTTGGTGGTAACAAAAACTCATAGCAATCCCAATGAATAGTCTGCTTCCATTAAAAGGGCACACTATGTTCATAAGTCAACTCTATAATATATATGCTTTGTTCTTTAAAAAGATAATGTGATGGGAGGAGCCAGAGAAAGAGTTGAGAGTGTTGTAGTTTATGGACATGGGACAGAGATTGAGAACTACATAGTAAGCATGTTTTAGAAAGAGCAAATGGCCAAGCAAGCAAGGAGAGTATGGCAGGAAGCATATGGTAGTTTGTTTATCTGGCTTTTTTTATTTAGTTGTTAGTCTACTCCAGCTGTTGATACTAGGTATTGCTAAGTGTGACCCTTTAGGAATAATCACACAAGGTAAGACTTTGTTCAGATGACATTGCTTTGTTTACCAATCATGCGTTAGCTCTTTCTATTACAGAAAATGTGTGCTGTTGAGCCTGGGCATGGTGGTGCATGCCTGTGATCCCAGCGCTGGGGAGGCTGAAAGCAGGAGGATCATTACAAATCTGAGCTGCGTAGTGAGACCCTGTACTAAATACATTTAAAAAAAAAAACCCTTTACATTGTGCTTGTGCATTTTTTCACAGTGTCAGCCTTTAGTCATAGATGGTGAGATAAATAAATGTTGTTAAGCCACTTTTTAAGTCTCCAGAGAGTCAGCTGATCCAGAGAAGAAGCAGGGAGGGCTGGGGAGGCAGCACAGTAGCATAAGTGCCTGCCTGGCAAGCACAAGGTCTGAGTTTTATCCCTAATACCAAAAAAAAGCAGAGAAAGAGCAGGTCCCTGGAGCTATGCATGGTGCTAACATCTCCTCTCCTGTCCTGCCTCTGCCCTGTGTTCACGCAGCTCCCCCTGTGCCAGAGTGGGCTCAGCAGGAGCTCTGCCGCACGACTCCCTGGAGCCCAGCTGTCCTGGAGAAGTGGTTTCCTTTCTCTAACATCAGTGGTATCAGTTCAGATCTGATGGAGTCATTTTGGTAAATAAACTTTTTTTGTTTCCCTGGGTATTAATTTTTGGAATCAACTCTCAGTTTTCTGCGTGTGGGCTAAAGCTTGTCCAATTAAATATAAATAAAACACTCCTGTGTAATATAGAATTCAAAAACCATTCAGAATGAAACATAATGAAATAGAAGGTAGAAAGCTTGTGTAGTACAGCTGAATTTTATAAAGAACAAAAGTTAAAAATCAGTTACTAAGAACCTAACATAGGAAGTAAAGAAGAGAGTTGAACATGAAGGAAAGCATAAAATGATCAAAACAGAAGGAAAACATAGAAACTGAAGTCAGCTCTTTGAAAAGCTAAACAAATTACACTGTAGTAAGATTGAACAATTAGAAAAAAGACAATATTAGAAATGAAGATAATGCTGTGCATGCTGGTGCACAACTGTAATCTTAACAGTCCAGAAGCTGAGGCAGGAGAACCATCACAAGATCAAGGCCAGCCTGAGCTACATAGTGAATTCAAGGCTAACCTGAAGCACTATGTAGCAAGGCTTTGTCTTCAAAAGTGGAAGAAAAGAAATTCAAACTGTTACTGCTGAGCATGATAGCCCCAGCTCTCCAGAGCCTGAAGCAGGATGATTGCCATGAGTTAAAGGCCAGTCTAAATTCATAGTGCTACTGTGTCTCAAAAAAACTGGAATTACAGGTGTGCACCACCATGCCCAGCAAGAATGAATTCTTTTTAGACTAAATTCAAACCAAAAGAGAAAGGGTTGATAGATTTGACTATAATAAATTTTAAAATCTGAGTACTAAAGTATAAAGATAAGCTATAGAAGTTGGTAGTTGCAAACTATCTATGCAATAAAGATTTAGTATCCAAATTAGTACAGAAGTCCTCAAAATCCATAAGAGAAGCAGTGCAATTAAAAATTATACCAGGAATGCCAGCGAACAAATTGCACAAGAGGAAACCTGACAGCTGCCATTTGAAGGCACTCCACTCTGGCAGACAGAAATTAAAAGTCCTATTTTAAAAATGTATTTAACACAGGGTCTCACTACACAGATCAGACTTGTTATGATCCTGTTTTCAGCCTCCCAAGTCCTGGGATTACAGGTACACACCACCATGTCTAGTCTCAGTCACTGTCTCGGCATGCCCTGGGGGTGGGATTGGCAGAGCACACTGGTGATTGAACCCCAGTCCCTGTGTCTGCCTAAGCAGGCACTTTAATTCACTGAGCTATCTGGCCAGCTCTTAAAAAGTCCTATTTTGTATCTATCAGATTATCAGAAAATTGGCCAGTGCAAGGGCCTTAGTTCCATCGTTGGTTCCGCCCCCCCAAAAAATAAAAAATTATCATAAATTAATAAATATGATAGAACCACCCAAGAAAATATGAAAATTGGGTGTGGAAGTATAAATGCTTCTAATCACTTTCAAGGACAGTGTGGAAATTCCTAGTAAGCAGAAGCCATAAACTCTTGATAACCAGATACTTCTAGACTTCTATATTAAAGCATTCTTAAATGCACAAAAACCTATTCATCACCAGTCACTAATTGTGAAAAAACATAGTTAACCAATTGACCATCAAAAGGGACATGGGTGATGATATCATATAGTAGACTATTACATATAGATTAGTAAAGTTGATAAACAAGAGCTATTTATACATGCAAAACTAAAAACGTGTTGAAAAGGACCAGCAAGATAGCTCAGGGGATTAAGTGCCTACTTAGGCAAGTCTAGGGACCTGGTTCGATCCCTGGCACCACATGCTGCACCAGCCCTGTCCCCAGGCATACTGAGCCAGTGAGTCTGGGTGGTGCATGCCTGTAATCCCAGCACTCGGGGAGGGGGCAGCTGAAAAACAGGACATGCATAGTGAGACCCTAGAAAAATATGTTGACCACACGCAATTGCAAAAGGTATATTTATGTAGAATTTACAACATAAAGTAGCAGTTTATGCTGGTTTTGTTTTATACCCATGTCTAGGATACACACAAATCTAGGAATTCCTGTGGGGAAGGAGGGGAAGCCACCAATAAGGCATTAGCTGTGCCTATGACATACATCTAGCTTCTTTGAAAAAGGGTCTGAAGCAGCTATGAGAAACTGTTAAGTATTTAATTTGGGGGAGAGGTATGTATTTCTCTATTGATATTACTGTTATCCGTGCTTTTTCTAGTTAAAGGGATTGTGTTTTGAAAAATATCAGCAAAATGAAAAATCAGCAAATGCTCCCTCTATTAAAGGACCCACTGTACCCTGAGAATGGAGTCATTGCAGACCAGCCACACTCATGGAGCTGGTATTCCTGTCTGTGTTCAGATTTGTGATCTCTGGTCAGCCAAGAACACTGTAGCTTTCTCCCACCTTTAATCCAATGATCTTACATAATAGATTATGAAATGCAAATACATAATACATTTTTGAATGTTGTAACTTTTTATAATTTCTCTGGTGACTGATCTTTAGCTCAGTAACTTAACATCTCACCTATTCATCTTCTTCCTTTTCTCATCAACCCCACATTAGTTGTTGTTTTTAATCAAAGGAATTATTCAGCATGATTATTCAGTTTAGTGGAGGACATCATTTTGTACTTTGAGTTTTAAAAACTATGGAAGCCCAGGTGTGAAGTGGCTGTCATAATTACATGAGTACCATAGTCCCTGAAGAATCTTATTAATAAAGGTCAGTGTTAGATAAATAGACAGTTTTGTGAACAAGGCAGTTTTGACCCTTGAGTTTAGTCAAATCAAGAACAAGAGAAGGAATGGCTGCTGTAATGTGTGCACAGTTTCCGTCTGTGTCTGATAGCAGTGTCTGTGTTTTGCATTCAGGTCTTGCTGTCCACACACACATCATGTAGCCAGAGAATAACTTGGGATCATAGTACTGGTCTAGTGTTGTCCTCTTGGACATATCTACCACTGGCCAGCCTCAAATTCCCACACATAGAATTCCAGGAAGAGATTAGCTGGGGGAATTTGTTGTAAGATATCTAAAGTCACTAACTATGGTATTAAAAATAAGAAAAATGAGAGGAGAGTGTTTTTTTCCTTCCTGAGAAAAACTTTTGAAGGCATCCTGTGGGAATAGCTGTTGATTATTTTTCAAGACGACAGTAGAATTTTTTCCTGTTTTATTAATCTTCAAAACATTTTGGAAAATTAGAATTTTTATTGTAGACATCTTGATTTTACAGGTTATTACAGGCTGCCTCAGTTGATAAGGAACAGTCTTCCAAAACTGAAAGTGAGTTAACATGTTGCCTATCCGAGCTCTACCAGAGAAAATCTCGGGAAGAAGCTAACCAAGAAGATACCAAAAAGAGACGTAAGCACGTAGAATAGCTGTTTCTTAAGGCCTGCTGTCTTTGGAGACTACATTTTAAAAGATTGACCTTCCCTGAAATGAGATTAATATGTAACTAAATAAACAAGGGCAAATTCTTATATTTTAGATTTGAAGATAATCACAGCCCATCATGATAAAAATAATCATCCCCAGTCCTGCCTACTACACTTCTATTACTTTTAGTAATAGAACTTTACTGTCTTATTCACCTTACAAATATTTGTTCATTGGCTCCTTTTCCTTTTATTCTGCCTCTTTGTTTAATGAAATTTACAAATCCTTATGTCAAGCATTTAGCTTATTTTCAGTTCTCATGAATAATACCACACGGCCAGGAGATGGCTCAGAAGAATAAGCACTTGCCTGGCAAGCGCAAGGGCCTGAGTTCAATCTCCGGTTCCACCCCCCCAAAAACATAATACCGCAGTGTGTGTTGTGCACATTTGAGTGCTTTCCTTAGAAGTTTCTAGGACAGTTTACTGTTAAATAATATGAAAGCTGGTACTTGACACAGATTACTAAATTGTCATTTATATTTTCACTATCAGTTATAAAGACTTTCTACTCTGGTTTGGATAGAAAAAGATTCAAGAGCTCCATAATCCCAACTATTCTGAAGGGGCAGACTTCATTGTTCTTTCATGGCATCTGAATTAAAGTAGTTCTTGATTCCACAGAAGAGGAAACTAGTTGACATTTCTTCCCTGCTGTCACATTGGCAGGAGGCATTCCTCGCACTCCCGTAAGGCAAAAGATGAGTGCCATGTGTCGCTCCCTGAAGATGCTGAATGTTGCAAGGCTGAATGTAAAGGCTCAGAAGTCACAGCCAGGTGGCAGCCCAGATGCACCTGGGGAGAAAGTGATCCAAAAGACAGTCAGTGGAAGGACAGCAGATAAGCTGGAAGACAGGGGAAGATCACTAAGAAGTTCTAAACCAAAAGGTATTCGTCCATTCTATAGCATTTTCATTTGTTGGTTTGTTTATTTAAAACTGTTGGTACACATCTGCCTTCCATCTCCTGCTTCTCCCCGTCTTCAGTCAACATCTCTTCTTCCCTTTCCCATTTGTGAAAGTCAGTCTCCCTATTTCCCACTTTCTTTCATTTTGTTCTTTAATTTACTTAAAATATGTTGGGTTTCTTATATAAGACAAATGATACAATATTTAGGCTGTGTGTCTAATTTATTTCACTATTTTGGATTTAAAGCAACATTTCATTTTCCCACAGATTACTCAAATTTATCCTTTAAATCAGAATAGTTCTCCATTCTGTGTGAGTGCCACTTTTCTTTATCCATTCATCTGTTGATGGACATATAGGCTGCTTCCAGGATTTAGCCATTATGAATTGTGCTTCTGTAAACATGATATGTATGTATCACTATAGTATGATAACTTTTATTTATTCAGGAAGATAATAGTACATGGTGAAAGATAGTAGGGCTAGCCTCAGTCTTTACATGTGGGGGCCGGTAAGATAGCTTAACAGACTAAGCGCCTCCTTACACAAGCTCAGTGACTGGGTTTGGTCCTGGCGTCACATGCTGTTAGCCCCTGGGGCGTGCTGAACCTATCACTGAGATTAGGCGAGGTGGTGCACACCTATAATCCCAGCACTAGAGAGGCTGAAAACTAGATCACTGTGAGTCCGAGCTGCATAGTGAGACCCTGTAGCAAATAAATTAAAAAAAAAAAAAGAAAATGCAGATTTTAATCTCTTACATGTAGATAACCAGATTTCCCAGCACCTTTGTTAAAGAGGCTGGCTTTCTTCCAGTGTGTTTTTGGCCCTTTTTTCAATGATCAGGTGGCTGCATGTGGGGTGGGTTGTTTCTGTGTCCTCCATTCTGTTCCATTGGTCCACATGTTTGTTAGTGAACTCCCCAAGAAAGAAATTGGGGGACTGGGGAGATGGCTCAGTAGAATAAGCACTTCCTTGGCAAGTGCAAGGGTCTGAGTTCAATCCCCGGTTCTGCAAAAGAAAGAAAGAAATTAGAAAAGGATACCATTCACAATAATATCAACAAGAATTAAATACTTAGAAGGAATTAATCAAGGGAGTGAAAGGTGTCTACAATGAGGGCTGGCCAGGTAGCTAAGCGGACCAAAGCACTTGCTTAGGCAGATGCAGGGACTGGGGTTCCTGGAGTGCCGGACCTGCTCCGACCCTGGAGTGCGCTAAGACAGCGAGTGAGACTGGGCATGGTGGCATGCGCCTGTAGTCCCAGTGCTTGGGAAGCTGAAAACAGAATCGTTCGGAGTCCAGTCTGTGTACTGAGACTCTGTAGACCCTGTACTAAATACAATAAAAAAGGTGTCTGCTATGAAAACCGCAGCACTCTGAAAAAAAGAGATCAGAGAGGAAAAATGGAAAGGCATTCCTTTTTCTTGGAGAGGCAGGACTAACACTGACCAAATGGCCATATTCCCAAAAGTGATAGATAGATTAGTGCAATCTCAATCAGAGTACCAGCAACATTCCTTACATGGATTTCTTTAAATTTTGGTTACTTCTGAAAACGTGGAATGGGGATAGGGAAAAAAGAAAAGGCAGAAACTTGTGCAGAGAAGCTGTTTAAGCAAACTGTAGACTGATCACTATGTTCACATTTACTAAAAGGTTTTTCCCTGCCCCCTGGGAGGCTGAAGAGGAAGATCAGCCTGAGTAACTTAGTGTGATCCTCTTACAGATAAAATCAGTGGATTAATTAGTAAATAGGGCTGAATCAGGGTTGGTAGCATATGCTTGTAATTCCAGCATTTAGGAGGCTGAAGAAAGGATTGCCACAAGTTTGAGGCCAGCCTGGGCTGCATAGTGAGTTCAAGGCCAGCCTGAATATATAACAAAATCCAGTCTTTAAATAGTAATCGTACTAGTAATCATAACAATTATAAACTTATTTAGAAGAAATGTATTAGACTTGTTTTTTAAAGTAGATATTAATATAAGCAACATAACTTTTAAGGTATAAAGTCATTAGGAAAGCCGGGCATGGTGGCACATGCCTGTAATCCCAGCACTCGGGAGGCTGAGGCAGGAGGATTGTTGTGAGTTCGAGACCAGCCTGAGCTACAAAGTGAGCTTAAGGCCAGCCTGAACTGCATAGTGAGACCCTGTCTCAAAAAGACAAGAAAAAAAAAAAAAAAAAAAAAAAAAAAAAAAAAAAGTCATTAGGAAGGCTGAGGAGATAATTCAGCAGTCTAAGTACCTGCTTGACAAGTGCAAGGACCCAGGTTTGATCCCTAGTACCCCATACTGTGCTGGCCCCCTGTCGAGCCAGCTGACAAAACCAGGCATGGTGGCACATACCTATAATCCTAGCACTGGGGAGCTGAAACAGGAGGATCACTATAAGTCATTAAGGAATAAAAAAAAGGGCCAGGGAGATGGCTCAGTGGAATAAGCGCTTCCCTGGCAAGTGCAGGGGCCTGAGTTTGATCCCCGGTTCCACCAAAAAAAAAACAATACTCTAGGAATAAAAAAAATATTGCTCATTGACAAAAGACATAATCACAAGATAAGCAATTTTGAATTCATATAAGTCTAATAACAAAGGCTTATAATATACATTGCAAAAATTTGCAGAACCACAAGTAAATTTTGACAAATCTAAATGATTAGATTAATGCAATCATCTGTTATGGGTACTGTACATTGATGCAAAACTTATTAAGAATGTTCAGTGTTCAAACATACAGAAATGAGACACATAGAGAAATCAGAAATCGTTCGTGATCCAGCTAGTCACCTTCCCTTCTCCTTAATCCCAGGCAACCACTTTCTGTTGTCCCCATTGTTTTTTCCTTTCCCATAGTATAATATAGTTGGAATCCTGGAGCACAGTAATCTGCCACAGCAGTACCTAATCAGATGTCCTCGAAGGAGGCAAGATCTTCTCCCAGCTGACAACTACTGGCCTAAGTAACATAAGAACTTGAATATGATCATTAATTTAGGGTGGTGTTTTTGCTTTTTGTTTTTTTTCTTCACAGATTTTAAAACTGAGGAGGAGCTGCTCTCCTACCTACATGAAAATTACCAAAAGACTGTGGCCACAGCAGAAATCATGTTATATTCATGTGCTCGGAACTTGATCTCCACTATTAAAATGTTCCTAAAATCCAAGGGCACGGAGGAGGTAGAAGTAAGAAAATCCAGGTGTTGGTGGGTTTGTTCACGTGTGTTAGAAATGTCTGTTGTGCTGTCCATGACTCAAGCATGGTAGGATAAGCAAGAGAGGAGGAAAATTCCAGGTCTCTATAAGGCAGACATGATGACCTAGTAAGGTGGAAACAGACGGGTGTTGGGGCAGGCAAGCAAATGTGTCTTACCTAAGTGAAAGTTCTGCTCATTTGAACTGCATGGCAGCTGTACAAATCAAGTCATTGGTTTCTAGCCCTTGTTGCCTTTCACAATCACCTAGAGCCTTATTTATTTATTTATTCATTTATTTATTTAGTAAGCAACTTGGTTCGAGACTTGAGTTCATGTATAATTTTATTTTTTTAATGTGATTTGGTTGTTACAGGGTCTCACTATGTAGCTCAGACTCATAGTGATCCTCCTGCTTTCAGTCTCCCCAACACTGGGATTATAGGCATTCACCACTACACCTTCCTATACTCTGGATGGCTCAGCCCACCCTGGGCTGGCAGTGCCAGGAATCGAACTACAGTGACTGCATTTGCCTAAGCATGCACTTGAGTCCACTGAGCTATGTCACCAGCCCCTAGTAATTCTTGAAACTCCCTAAATGCAGTGCCTGGCAGTACTGCAAACATGGTTGTAGACCATGTTTTCATTATTTTTTTTCATGTTGATTGGCTGAGCTGCGCTCCTAAAGTAAACAGGAGTGGTTTTTAAAAATTAACATTTCTCCATCCGCAATTCATTGAACCTTCCTTTTAAGTCAGGTTGGCCTGCAGGTTGCCCAGTCCATGTCCATATCCACATGTTCATGAATCCCATGTCCCATGTTCTTTTCTGTGATATTAAAGAAGAATATTAATTTCACTATTATTCATTCAAATGAAGGAAAAGGAGAAATGTGTAAGGAAATGTATATCCCTACTTGGGGCCATAGTCAGCGTGAAAGAAATTAGAAATAATAAGTAGCTTGGGTGTCCTGCTATATAATAATTTGTATTTCTAGGTGAACTGCCTAAATCACATAAAAAGTGACCTCTTGAAAACTAGCAAAATTCTCCGACAGAATCTAGGGAAAAAACTGGATAAGGAAGAAGAAGTCAGAGAGTAAGTAGCTTCCTTCCACTTACTTAATTTTAAAATTTTGCTCTAAAACAAAACTTCAACATTTTTGTTACAATCTAAGATCACCAACTGCTTAGTGATGTTCTTAGCTGATCTTTTGTAATATCCTGACATGTAACTTACCTGTCAAGCACATCAGTCATTAGAGAAAGTGGTGGCTCTTCTTTCTGGTCATTATTTCTTATACAGGTACATGTGTGCCAAAAGTTTTCAGTTAATGGGCAGTCAACCTAGACATGACTGTTTTTCTCTTAAGGTGCCAGCTTCAGGTATTTCTTCGTCTGGAGATGTGTCTGCAGTGCCCTTCCATACTAGAAAACCCAGATGAGATGGAGCAAGTAGTGGAAGAGGTGAGTACATATCTCAGTGCTGCTGGGAATGGACCCCAGTGCTTTCAGTGATCCTGCAGAGGGTACATGGTAATTTTCTAAAATCTCCTTTAGGTGACAGCTTTTCTGCGCATAGTGTGTCTAACTGAGGACCCAGCATACTTGGCACATTTTCTAGAAGAGATTTTGAAATTGTAAGTCTGGTGGCTCCTCGCTGCTGTCTTAAGAGATTTTGTCTGGAGTTGTCGGATTGGGGACCATTCCTCACGCTGAGTGAAGAACAACAGAAGTGTGAGGTGGTTACTGTTCTGTACATAACAAATCTAATCCACAGGTACATTGACTCCATCCCAGACACGCTGGGGAAGCTTTATAACAGCCTTGGGTTTGAGATTCCTGAGAAGCTGGCTGGAGTCCTTCCTCCAGACTTTTTCAGTGATGACTCCATGACACAAGAGAGTAAATCCCCACTTCCTTCCAAGCCTCTAATGTCAACCGCTCACAGATCATTGTCGAGCAGCACTGAAGCTGACCAACTCGAGCAGCTTCGGACCAGATCAGCCAAGAAAAGGTGAGCTCTTGGGCATCACTTGCCCTGTCAGTCATACAGTTCAGACAAAGGGTACATTTAAACATAGACTATTATCTTTGTCTATCTAACTCAATTACTAATCTCCCTCAATTACTGAGTCACGGAAGCCAACTATCTGAATTCTTGCTGAGTGGCATCTGACACTTACCTAGGAATATGTAGTCATTATTTTGTAGTTCATAAAGCCCTTCTTTACATTCCACATGGGGTCTGTAGGAACCAGGAGGCATTTATGGAATAAGCTTATGCTTTTCTAATTTTCTATTTTTTGTGGTATGGGGATCAATCTTGGGACCTTGTGCTTGCCAGTCAGGTGCTTGTACCACTGAGCTATATCCCCGCCAAGCTTTTCCAATTTTTCTTGGATGTTTTCCATTGTTATTAACTAGTTGGATTTCTAAGTTATTTTTGGAAATGCTGATGACTTGTTTTCATATAGATCCAGGCCAATACCAAGACAACTGACTTATTTATTTATTTATTGCTTATAGTATACTTTAATTCCCAATGCAGTCATTCACTCAATGACAGACTAAAATGTACAAACATTCTTATGATAAGCCAGAAGAGCATCTATTATTCCAATAATACAAAAGAAAACATAAAACTAGTATTAAGGGTTTTTTTTTTTTGCGGAACCAGGGTATTGAACTCAGGCCCTTGCTGGCTGAAAAGCACTTGGCAGGAAAGCACTTATTCCACTGAGCCGTCTCCCCAGCCCCTGAATTATTTTATTAATATATCTGCCCTTGTTAATCCTTCTCTTATGAAAGGCATCACTCCCTAGTCACTCAGACCTAGCCTCCTCCTCCTCTTTGACTCCCCCACCTATACTCATGAACTATTAACAAGATATCTTTTTATTTTCTCTGGAATTAATCTCTCCATTAGAGTTCTCTTTTGCAATTCCATTTCCTCATAAGTGTGACACGTGAGATTTTGACTGTTCTGTTCCAGTTTTTTCTCCTTCAGTCAGTAGTGACAGCGCCATCTGTTTGCTTTCGTACTTCTATTATGGTCATAGTCTTATTCAAAGTAATATAAATGCGGCTCTTAGTAGTCTCTTTCTGTTTAATAGCAACAGATTTAAAGTGTGCATACAAAGTTTGGTATCCAGACTTTATTGCTGATAATTCTTCGAAGAGTGTTACTGGGGGGCCGGGGAGATGGCTCTGTAGAATAAGCACATCCCTGGCAAGCGCAGGGTCTGAGTTCAATCCCCAATTCCACCAAGAAATTAAAAAAAAATTTTTTTAAAGTGTCACTGGATTTTTCTCTCTTGCTGAATCGTGACAATTAGACTTGATTTCATATTACAGCCTGTATTGAATATAATCCAGATCAGAGTTACCTTTCTGATAACATCAGTTCCAGCTTATCCCCCTCCACCTCCATGTTGAATAGTTCTTTTTATTTAAATAAGGTTTTGTTTTATTTTATTATTATTATTTATTTTAATTTTTTTGTATTTTAGAGAAGGATGTACAGGGTTGTGGGGGACCACCTGAGCAGCTCTCCTTGAAAGAAAAGCAACTCTCCATTTTGACTGAGTCTGATCCTATTTACTCATATTGTTATGTAGAGAGCTGGCTAGGACTTCTGTTTATCCTTCAATTGGCCTTAAGCAATGTGTATTGGTCTAGCTGAGGTGCTGGTGATAGTCTTTGAAGGTGGCATGCGTGTTTCCCTGGTAAGCCTGCTGCTCCTTAACGTGAGCCGGGTGGAGACAGGATGGTAGAGCTAATGCTCCGCGCTGCCAGCTGGGGTGGAGCCTCAAGATAGAGGCTATGACTTCCTGGGGCTTGAAAGACTACATCAAAGCTGAAGCCCTAGACTTCCCAAAACATTAAATACTATATAATGCAGATTACTCTGTCTGCATATCCTCTCTGCATGTGGCAGAGGTAAATGTAGGCCCCACACCTGGCTCAGCTCACAGTAGTCACCTACTTCCCACAATTCTCAATCCTCAAGCCACTCCCCCACTGCATAAAAACAGGGTGAGGCCCTGGGTCGCTCTCTTGGTTCCGGAAAGCCATGTCATGGCAGGACTTAGAGCCCCTCGACTCCCCGATGATTAAAAATATAATTTAGTGTCCTCATTTTTGCCGAGGGCTGCATGGAAAGTGGTAGATTGGAATCAACTTGATGGGATTCCAATAACGTAACTTTGGGATTACAAATATTGGTTTCTTGGACTGAGACAAGGACCAGGAAGCGTCTCCTACACAGGGTGTTTAGTCTCACTACTAGATCTGACTCATAGTGATCCACCTGTTTTCAGCCTCCCCACAACTGGGATTATAGGTGTGCACTATCACGCCCAAACTCAGTCACCTGTCTCAGTGGCCCCGGGGGCAGGGCAGGCCTGGGGATTGAACCCCTGACCCCTGCGCCTGCTTGCAGGCACTTTAATCTGCTAGGCCATTTGGCTTATTTATTAGCCCTTAGGTTTTATTTATTTATTTATTTTTGTCTTTTTGAGATAGGGTCTCACTGTGCAGTTCAGACTGGCCTTAAGCTCACTTTGTAGCTCAGGCTGGTCTCAAACTCGCAACAATCCTCCTGCCTCATAGGTTTAATTTTAAATGCTGGTTCTCCAGCTGGTGAGATAGCTCAGTGGACTAAGCATCTGCTTAGACAAATGCAGGGACTGGGGTTTAATCTCTGGCACCACATGCCCTGCCAGTCTTGCCCCCAGGCACACTTGAGTATCAAATTCTCTATGAGTATATCTCTTCAATTGTATTAATATATAGTAATTCCTTTGTATTAGTTCCCAAAGATTACCATCTGTAATCCTAGCTCTGGAAACAGGATCACTATGAGTCTGAACTACATAGTAAGACTTGGTACCAAATACATTAATAAAAGAAAAACGCTGGTTCCATTCAAATTTAACTACATGTAACTTCTATCTGGTGTGTCTTGACTAGTTTCTTTCTATTTTTAAAAGGAAAAATGCATTAATAAGACATAAAAGCCTTGCAGAGGTTTCACAGAATCTCCGACAAATTGAAATTCCCAAAGTATCCAAGAGAACTACAAAACATGTAAGTATTCTCCAATAAATTTGAAATGGCACCAAGTTGGTCCTTCCAGCCTGAATTAACATTATTAATAAAAATGAAAGGCAAGCTAGACATCACAGTGCACTTCTGTAATCCCAGCTCTCGGGAGGCTGAGGCAGAGGTTTGCCATCAGTCTGAGGTCAGCCTGGACTACATAGAGACCCTGTGTCAAAAAAAAGAAAATGAGCATTGAAATGTATAAACAGTACAGATTGAGTATCCCTTATCTTAAATTCTGAGACCAGAAGTATTTTGGATTTCAGAGATGTTTTTGGATTCTGGATTATTTGTATATAGTATGGAAAATTATAATTTTTTTTGTGTGTGTGTGTAGGGTCTCACTACATAGCTCCGACTCAACGATCCTCTGATTTCTGCCTCCCCAGGGCTGGGATCACAGGCATGCGCCACCATGCCCAGACTCTCATCACCAGTTCAGTGCACCCAGGGGCGGGGCCAGCACAGCATTGTGTGCCAGGGATCAAACCCTGGCCCCTGTGCTTGCTTAACCAAGCACTTATTATACCTCTGAGCTATATCGCGGACCCTAAGTGTGAAAAATTTTTAAAGTTTGCATTTTAGCCCGTTTAGATATCAGGTTTTGGATTAGAAATGCTCAGGTGGAGTTAAATATTTGTATGAATGAATATAAATTTATTAAGGGATTAGTCATTTTGCCTAATAGTCTGACAAAGGTAAAAGTAGGTTAGAAGTGAATGAATGAATTCATTAAAAATCTTATTTATTTGTTTGTTTGTTTATTTAGCCGAACCAGGGATTGAACTCAAGCCCTTGCGCTTGCCAGGCAAGCACTTATTCTACTAAGCCATCTCTCCAGCCCCAAAAATCTTTAAATTAGACAAGAAAAATTAATACTACGGTAACCATCTAATATCACAATCAGACTTTGGTTGCCTCCTAGAAAAGAACTTTTCAAGGGCTGCCGAGATAGCTCATCATACTAAGTGCCTGCTTAGGCAAGGGTAGGAACTAGGGTTCAATTCCCAGCCGCAGGGCCTGGTGGTGCACATCTATTATCCCAGCACTGGGATTATACAGGAGGATCACTACTACTCTGAGCTGCATAGTGATACCCTGTACAAATACATAAATAAATAAAACCTCTCCTAAGAACATCTCCCTAGTACTCCTTATTTTTCCTACTATGGATGTATAAATGAACTGCAAGGACTACAGGGTTTCATATAGAACTTTTTCTTTTAAAAGAATGCCTACAGTACTTCCTTATTTTTCAGGAGAGGTCTCACCCTGCCCCTCAGCAGCCTGCACTCCCAGCAAAAGGCACAGGACAAGGTATGTTTTGTTTTCCTAGGGTTTTGACTGATTCACTGGAAAGACAAATTTATTTTGAGTTCATGTATTTAAGCAGCTGCATTCATTTATAAACTATAGCTTTATATCATTGTTGGTTAATCAAATATGACCAAATTCCATGCCTTAGTGGGATTAGATACTCATATGATCTCAAATACACTGCATTGAACAAAATTGCTAGTCAGAGATCCTTAAAAATACCATTTTCATGAAGGCCAAAGAGAAAAGCAGAGGAGCAGTGGAGCTACCTTAGATGAAAGGAGTTGAAGCAGGCCCTTAAGTCATTCCATGATCCCTGCTTGGATCTTTAATTTAGAAAGGAAAAACACTGCGTTATTGAGACCAATTCGAGGAGGACTGCGTGCTGGCAGCACGTTGCGCATGTGCAGTGACGCTCTAGCTGTCCGGGAGAGCACCCGTGTTCTTAGATCATGCTGACAAGCGGGTGCAGAGCCCTGAAGGCCGCCACTCGGTCCCCAGGGCCAGGAAGCTGTACGCAGAGAAGTGGAGACAAGAAACAAATGTCACAGTAAATTTTACTGATGCAGGATTATCTTATTTTTACAAATTTTCCGTAGATAGTAAATTTTTAAAATAAAAATAGAAAATAACATCAAATTTGGCTTTTATAAGTCAGGTAACAAGCACTTTTCTAATGGGATAGAGAAACATCCATCTTTTCAAATTTTGGTTTGTGTTATTGGTGTCCTAAACATTAATGTTTATGTTACTTTCAATGGCAGCGCATACTTAAATTCACTCTGGGTGAATTTTAAAGTCACTTTCAGCAGGCTGTTTTGCTTACAGTTAAGCTGCCATCTAGCTAGCTGCTTTAAGAAGTGATCCACTTTATAGAAGTTTTTCCCTCACATTGAGCCTAGAGCACTTACACTGTGGAGTCAGGGAGAGATTATGAAGTTACCCAAATTGGTAAAGCAGTCAGAAGACTGAAGCCTGTAGAATTGAAAAGAAGTTTCTCACTAAGGAATGGGGGCACATGCCAGTGATCATTGCATTCGGAAGGCTGAGGCAGAAGGATTGCAAATTCAAGCCCAGTATAGGAAACATAGTAGTGAGATCCTGTTTCAAAATAAAACATATGGAAAGGGATGCAGTTGTAGCTCAGTGCAAAGGCCCCAGGTTTAATCCCTAGTACCTCAAAAAAACAAAACAAAACAGTTTTTCAAAGCTGAGGTGAATATAATAAGTAAAAAATAAGAAAAATAATAACACTGGACTGTATTAATAAGACTGTGAAGCCGGGCGTGGTGGTGCAGGCCTGTAATCCCAGCACTCGGGAGGCTGAGGCAGGAGGATTGTTGTGAGTTCGAGACTAGCCTGGGCTACAAAATGAGTTTAAGGCCAGCCTGAACTGCATAGTGAGACCCTGTCTCAAAAAGACTGTGACTATATTAGCTACCCACTTAAGAATTATGGCCAGCCAAATAGCTCAGTGGATTAAAGTGCCTGCAAGCAGGCTGGGGGGGGCACCCTGCCCCCAGGGTGCACTGAGGCTATTGAGATTGGCATGGTAGCGCAAGCTTGTGATCCCAGTTGGGGGTGATGAGGCTGTAATTCCTGAGTTCAATCCCTGGTACCACCAAAAAAAAAAAAAAGAATTATGTTCTATCTCATGAGTAAAGCTTCTAGTTTAACAAAAGAGGCAGTCCTGCCTAGTGCTCCTGTGTATTGTATTCAAAATGAATTTGTAATAGAATAAGTAATTATGAACAAGTATCCATCAGTAAATTAGCTACAAATTCCTAGAATGACAAACTACTGAAAACAGACTTCAGAAGAAATAGAATGACTCTATAATAAGTACAAACATTGAATTAGGAGTTACTGGAGATGTATCTTAGTGACACAGCACTTACCTGGCAAGCATGAGGTCCTGAATTCAATTTCTGGTACCAAAAATAAAAAAGATTGAATATGTTGTCAAAAAACTTCTCACAAAGAAATACCCAGAACTGGCTTCACTGCCCAGTTCTACCTAATATTTAAAGAAGAATTAATACTCTAGCATTTATTATGGGCAGCTGATTATTCAAGCAGTATACAAAGACAGTTTATTAGGGAATGAGTAGTGTTCGTGAAGCAATGCTGCAGTGGCTGGTTATCCACATGCAAAGGAATGAGTTGGACCTCTGCCTGTGCACTCATATGCAAAGACTTTCAAAAGTTATGAGTAAATGATTTTAAGGCACCATGACAGTACTATCCATGGTGTTTGAGATATTGGAGGTTGACCCCCAGGCCTTCACAGTGAGCTTTATTTTTTATTAATGAATTTATTTAATTTTGTGCTTGCCTCTCAGTAAGTTGCCCAGGCTAGAACTTGTGATCCTCCTACTTAAGTAGCCTCCCAGGATATGGAGTTTAGAGGAAATCTTAGTTAATGTGAATACAGGGGCCAGGGAAATAGCACAAGTCTTGAGTTCAATCCCTGGTTCCGCAAAAATAAATAAATAAATAAATAAATAAATAAATAAATAAATGTGAATGCAGAGTATAGCAGTCAGCTGTAGCAGTTTCTGTGGCTGGATGAGAGTTTCTTTCTTTTTGTTTTTGTGTTGTTTTGTTTTGTTTTGTTTTTGGTAGAACCAGAGATTGAACTCAGGCCCTTGCACTTGCAAAGCAAGCGCTTATTCTACTGAGCCATCTCCCTGGCTCCTCCTCTATTTTACTAAACATAGTGTTTGCCCTTTTCTTTTTGCCCATACCCTCCACTCCACGTTTTCAGAAGTGACCAAAGTTCGAAGAAATCTCTTCAACCAAGAATTGATTTCTCCTTCAAAGAGGTCCCTAAAGCGAGGCCTGCCCAGAAGTCATTCTGTGTCTGCCTTGGAAGGCCTGGAACATAAGCGTAATGGCATCAAGAAGACCAAAAGCACTACATTTCCAGGTAACCAGGAAGAGAGTGGTCTTGTTAGTAGCAGCTTTCCTGTTGCTGATTATCCAGAGTCAATTTCTTCTTATCCTGCTTTAAAACTGTATTGTTTTTTTCTTTTTTTACCTTTCTCTCTGGTGTCCCTTCTCTTTGTTTTGTTTTGTTTTTGGTAGAACCAGAGATTGAACTCCTGATTTGGTCTTCCCTTTTTTTTCTTGGTCAGTCTAACTAAGGAAAAGTTCTATCATTTAAGGAATGTGAACTATTCTCTACTGCTTTTGTAACCTCACCTTCTTTTATTTCCTTCCCTCTATTAGTTTGATGAAGGTGACAGGGTAGCGATTTGAAAGCTCTTTGTTTAACACCTGCTACATCTACAGCTGTAAGTTCTCCTCTAAGTCTCTAAGTGCTGCCCTAGCCTATAAGTTTGAGATCTGTGTTTTCATGGTCATCATCTCAAATTTCTTGTTCTTTTCTTTTCTTTTCTTTTTTTTTTTTTTTTTTTGGCAGTACCAGGAATTGAACTCAGGGCCTTGTGCTTGCCAGGCAGATGTTTATGCCACAGAGCTGTCTCTCCAGCCTTGCCATCCAGTTCTTGCATAGCATATATCTTTTACTTTACTATCTTCATACTTTTAATGTCTGTGGGCTTTTTTGTTATTTTGTTTTTGGTCCTGGAAATCAAACTCAGAACCTTGCACTTACCAGGCAGACACTGGGTCACTTAGCTATATCCCCAGCCCCAGTCGCTGTTTTTATATCTAAATTGAGTCTCCAGTGGATAGCATGTACTTGGATTGTATTTTCTTAAATTATAAAGGAAAAAAAGAGGAGTTGTAAGGGTCAGCCGAGTAGCTCAGTGGATTGAAGTGCCCGCTTAGGCAGTGTAGCAGCCAGGGTTCAATCCCCGGCAGGGCTTGGTGGTACGCCTGTAATCCCAGTGCTTGGGAGGCTGAAAACAGGAGAATCACTGTGATTCCGATCTATGCAGTGAGACCCTGTAGACCTTTTAAAAATACATTTAAAAAAATAAATAAATAGCCGGGCGTGGTGGCGCAGGCCTGTAATCCCAGCACTAGGGAGGCTGAGGCAGGAGGATTGTTGTGAGTTCGAGACCAGCCTGAGCTACAAAGTGAGCTTAAGGCCAGCCTGAACTGCACAGTGAGACCCTGTCTCAAAAAGACAAAAAAAAAAAAAAATAAATAAAAATAAATAAATAAATAAATAAAGAGTTGTAATAAAAAATGCCACAATACTACTGACTTCTGTATCACCTGTGTGTTACTTTCCAGGTGCTTTACCTCTCTTCATGGCTGTCTAACACCCTTTCAGTGGAGCTGAAGAACTCCCCTGCCTTTCCTCCAAATGCTATGATCTCCTTCAGCAAGAATGTCTTAATTCTTCTTCTTCTCCTTCTCCTTCTTCTTCTCTTTCTCCTCCTCCTTCTTCTCCTTCTTCTCCTTCTTCTCCCTTTCCTCCTCCTCCTCCTCCTTCTCCTCCTTCTTCTCCTTCTCCTTCTTCTCCCCTTCCTCCTCCTCCTCCTCCTCTTCTTCCTCCTTCTCTTCTCCTCCTCCTCGTCCTTCTCCTTCTTCTCCCCCTCCTCGTCCTTCTCCTTCTTCTCCCCTTCCTCCTCCTCCTCCTCCTTCTCCTTCTCTTTCTTCTCCTCCTCCTCCTTGTCCTCCTTCTTTGTTTGTCTTTTATGACAGGGTTTCACTATGCAGTTCAGGCTGGCTTTCAACTCACTTTGTAGCCTAGTCTAGACTCAACTTGCAGCAGTCTTCATGCCTTAGTCTCCCAAGTGCTGGGATTTACGGGCATGTACCACCACGCCTGGCTTCAGTTTTATTCTTGAAGGGTGTATAATTTTTATGGAATACTTTTTTCCTTTCAGGACTTGAAAGGTGTCATCCACTGCCTTCTGTTGCTTTCAGGATTCTCTCTTTGTCTTTGGGTTTTGATAATTGGACCATAATGATCACTGTGGACCTCTGAGTTATACCTCTTGGAACTCACTTTGATGTGTAAAATAGTCTTTCCTCAGATTTAAGAGGTTTCCAACCATTTCTTCAAAAAGTATTTCTGTCTTTTTGTGTGTCCTTCTGGGACTCCCCAACTGAGTACAGCTGTATGCTGCTAGTATCCACACGACCCTCAGGGTTTGTTCTTTTTTTCTCCATTCCTTTGTAATTGCATAATTACCAATTGCCTTATTTTCAAACTTACTGATTCTTCTATCTGTTCAAATTTGAGATTGACTCCAGTAAATTTGTATTTCAGTTATTGTATGGTGCTTTTGGGGCTCAGGTTGTGGCTCAGTGGTAGGGTGTGCTTAGCATGTAGGATGACCTCAGCCTTTAGAAACAAAACAGTCATTGTACTTCTTAGCTCCAGAATTACTATTTTGGTTCCTTTTTACTCTTTTTATGAGACAAGGTCTTGCTACATAATTCAGGCTAGCCTTGAACTCACAATTCTCCTGCCTCAGCCTCCCAAGTACTGAGCTTACAGGTGTGCATCACCACACCCAGTCCTTTTATTTATTTTTATTTTTTTGTCTTTTTTGAGGCAGAGTCTCACTATGCAGTTCAGGCTGGCTTTAAGCTCACTTTGTAGCTCAGGCTGGTCTCAAACTCACAACAGTCCTCCTGCCTCAGCCTCCCAGTGCTGGGATTACAGGCCTGCGCCACCACGCCCAGCTACCCAGTCCTTTTTTTTTTTTTTTGTCTTTTTGAGACAGGGTCTCACTGTGCAGTTCAGGCTGGCCTTAAACTCACTTTGTAGCTCAGGCTGGTCTCAAACTCACAACAATCCTCCTGCCTCAGCCTCCCAGTGCCGGGATTACAGGCATGCGCCACCACGCCCGGCATTTTTCTGATTTTTTTTTTTTTTCCTGCAGAACTAGGGATTGAACTCAGGTCCTTGCGCTTGCCAGGGAAGTGCTTATTCCACTGAGCTATCTCCCCCGCCCCATTTTTCTGATTCTTAAAAATCCTTTTTCCTTGGTTTCATACATTCTTGGAACATAATTAGCAAAGCCATTAATGTATTTTTGACAAGTAATTCTAGTGCCTGGGGAGTTTACATCTGAAAGCATAAAAATAGTTGCAAACAAAAAATATTTTCATATAGTCTTTTATACTTTTTTACGTAGTTTTCCATCGTGCTCTCCTTTTCCATGTGGCTCATGCTACTCTGACATCCTTTCCTGTCAGCTTAAAGGGTTCCCTTGGTGTTTTCTTACAGGGCAGGCCAGCTTTTGACAAATTCTGTTGTTTCATTTTAAGATAGCAGTTTACGTCTTTCTTCATTTCTGAACAGTTGTTAGACATAAAACTTCCCTCCCAGATAGCTCAGTGGAATAAGCGCTTCCCTGGCAAGCGTAAGGGCCTGAGTTCCGCAAAAAAAAAAGTTAGCTCAGGCAGCTTTGATGTTTAAGATTTTAGTGAATGCTCCCAGGGAAAAGGTGGTTTGCACTGGATGGGTTCTGAGTTGGTCAAGTAGAGCTGAGCCTTGGGAGTAGGATTTCCCAGGGAACTGCCAGGCAGGTCGAGTGCTGCCAGCTACGTGGAGAGGGAACATGGAGGAGCTCTGGACCATTCCGCCACACTCTGAGGCTGCTGGTTTTCAGAGTGACCACTGCTTTGGAAGGCTCACAGTTCTGAAAAGCTACTTATGAAAGATCCAGCTACTTTTCTTGAGTAAATACTTCTATACCTATTGCTAATCTTTATTTTTTTAAGGTTTTATTTATTTATTTATTTATTAGGGAAGGGTCTAAGGGTGTTCCGGGTGGCATTACTAGACTGGACTCCTAGTGATCCACCTGTTTACAGCCTCCCAAGAGCTGGGATTTCAGGTGCTCACCACCACACCCAGTCTCAATTGCCGTCTCAGTGCGCCCCCCCCCCCCCCAGCCTCTGCACCTGCTTGCAGGCACTTTAATCCGCTGAGCTGTTTGGCCAGCCCACTAATCTAGAGTCCCCAAAAGGCTGCTTTAGGAGGATTGTTGTGAGTTCGAGACCAGCCTGAGCTACAAAGTGAGCTTAAGGCCAGCCTGAACTGCATAGTGAGACCCTGTCTCAAAAAAGACCGAAAAAAAAAAAAAAAGGCTGCTTTGTCATGTTTGCTTGGTGTTTTTGCTCCTTTTATGGAGTCATTCTTTTTCTCTGAGGTCCTCCTTCCTTCATCTCTGCTGACCTCACTCCTCTTTCTGGTCATTTAACGCACTCTGAAGCATCCTCCCCTGAATAGCTTAGCTATCCCAATCAGAAATACTGTGCCATGTAGATTTGTCTTAATCTTGCATGGCTTGTCATCATTTTTATATATTTTATTTCATTAATGTTCAGTGCCAGAACCAACTAACAAGTCATTTTCGTTTTCTCAGGGTGCATATTAGAGAAATAAATGTGAAAAAAAATAAAAAATAAAAAAAAAAAAGAGAAATAAATGTGTTGCACTTTCCATTGGCATATGCCATTATGCCATCATTGAATCTCCAATAGTGCTGAAAACTCTTCTGTCTTAAGTCCTGTGAGCATGGTGCTCCAGCTAGGTAATAATGCTCCTACCAGAGAAGATTAAATTAAATGTATAGTTGAAGCTGTTTTTATCAAATTGTAGGTTATCACAAGCTGCTGACCAAGAGTGTGGCTGAGACTCCAGTCCATAAGCAAATCTCAAGGAGGCTCCTGCACAGACAAATCAAGGGCAGGTGAGGACTTTCTCATCCGGGGCCCAGCACCTTAATCATCTCCGGGCCACTGTTTACCTTCTGGTGACTTCATAGCTTACTCTTAAAACATGGTGCTTATAACCACAGAATGTTGCCTAAACTGAAGGAAGGAGAACCATGCAGAATGTGTTCTTATGCAGCCTTTTTCACTTGGTGTAATTATTTTGAGATTTATACCTGTTGTATCACTAGTTTGACTTTTTTATTGCCAAGTGTTAATCTACTGAATGAATTTCCCCCAATTTGTTTTATTTTTTTCTTTTTGAGAAGCTCAGGCTGGCCTTGAGCTCACTTTGTAACCCAGGCTGGTCTTGAACTCCTGCCTCAGCCTTCTGAATGCTGTGATTACACATGTGTGTCGCTATACCTGGCTCCCCCAGTTTTTAAATTTTACTTTATTATACTTTATTTTATTTTACTGTACTGCACTGTGTTTTATTGTATTACTTTATAATTTAGTACTGGGGATCAAACTCAGGACCTTACACTTGCCAGGCAGGCACTTACGCCACTGAGGTATGCCCCTAGCCCTCCCACAGTTTTTGAACGCCCACCTATTGACGGGGAGGTGTGTCTTCAGACCTGCCAGCAGGGCAGCGCCCAGCACCCAGCTTGGCCCTTGAGTGCAGAGCTGCGGGTGGGGCTGCGTTCTTTCCCCTGGGATGCTGGTTGGAGCAGGGACTTATTACGCAAATGTGTGGCGCCGCTGACTAGAGAGCTGGCTTTCCTGGGATGTTTTTAGTCTGCACCTGTGGCACATGTATGTTGTCATCCCCACCAGTATAAAGTTGGGATGCTTGCAACAGAACAGAAATGTAGGGAGGCCCACTCTCCTCCTGTGTCCAGGCCTGAGCCGGCCTGCCTCCTCCAGGTTCATCTTCTATTTTTCATAGGGCGTTAGGAGAGGTGTGTCAACCCTGTAGGCTACATCTATATAAATTTTGTACACTTAGGATGTATTTTTTCTTTTTTGGTACCCAGAATCAAACTCAGGACCTCACAGCCTCATATTTAGGAAGATGTATAGGACAGGGTCAAGGATATGGCTCAATAGCACAGCACCTGGCTGGCACGCTTGAGGTTATAAATTTGATTGTCAGTACCAAAACAAAAAAGATTTATCCGATAAAGTTTGAAAAGTGAAGTCAGTGGGTCCTTTCCAAATTGCCAGAAATTAAAGCTCTTAAAAATTTGTGTGCCGGGCCCCCTACCCTCAGGCACACTGAGACTGGCATGCACATGCCTGTAAACCTAGTGCTTGGGAGACTGAAAACAGGAGGATCACTCCAAGTCCGATCTGCGTAGTGAGACACTGTAGACCCTGTACTAAATACATACAAATATAAATAAAACTTTGAGTGCTTAATTTTAATACATTATGGAATTAAAAGTATTTGTGTGAAAGTGATATTTGAAGTTGTAAAATGGTTTTCTGACAGAAGCATTCTAGCCATTTTACCCTTAATAGTAATCATATATGGGGCTATGCAAGGTTCTTAGCACCAAAACAGAAATAAGCAATAGTAAGCTGGGCAGGGTGCCATATGCCTAGAATGCTAGCCCTTGGGAAGCTGAGGCAAGAGGATTGCTGAACTTGAACCCAGCCTGGCCTACATAGTGAATTTAAGGCCATTCTAAACTAAGCATGAAACTACCTGAAAAATAAAAATATAATGCATGAGAAAACTTACCAGTGCTGATATTATTAGACTCTGGTCTTTGTTTCCTTATTAGATGAAAAGCTTTCTCTGGCTTTATTTTTTATTATTATTTATGTATTTAGTACAGGGTCTCACTATGCAGCTCAGATTCATAGTGATCCTCCTGTATTCAGCCTCCCTAGCTCTAGGATTACTGGTGTGCACCACCATGCCTGGACTCAGGCACCTGGCCCAGTGCACCTGGGGGCTGGCCTGGGCACAGCCTGTGGTGCCAGGGATTGAACCCTAGTCCCTGTGCTTGCCTAAACAGGTGCTTAGTCTGCTACATGTATTGATTTTGAGTGATGAATCATTTTATTGGTTGTTCTTCAAGGTCCTCGGATCCTGGTCCTGACATTAATGTTGTTGAAGAATCCCCTGAAAAAGGACAAGATGGTGAGTATTGGCTACTGTGTCCTTTTGTCTTGTGCCTGGCTTCTACGGGAGCCATTCTGCACTTGCACTGTATTCTACGTAAGCTCAGGTAGTTTACAGCAGTTCTCATTACTTCAGGTACTTAATGATGCTGCACTATTTGAAAATGTTCTTTTAAGTAGAATTTATGAGGAGAACTATTGGGGAAGAAATATACTTACATAATAAAAATGTTCAGTGTAAGAGTTAAACTACTGTTATACAGAATACTGTGGCTTTTTTAAAAGTACAGAGCCAGGTACATGGTGTCATGTACCTATTTTCCCAGGTGTACAGGAAGAGTTTCCAAAAACTTAACTCCTTTATTTAATTGCTCAAATAATTCATGTTTGTTGAAGAAAAATGACAGAATATATAGAAAAGACAAATTTTTAAAGTTATCTGATAATTCCACTACTCTAAAATACTGTTAATATATTACTAGTATTGCTTTTGTATAAATGCATGTATTATGTACATATGAAAGCTGGGTAGACTGTGGCCTTCAGGAGTCTCACAATCTGCCACCTGTATGTGTGACATATTTCACCCTGTGTGATGCATAAAGGTGGCAGATTGTGAGACTCCTGAAGGTCAAGTCTATCGGCTCAGTAAGTTTTTTAGTGTCCTATGGAGACCATGTGTCAAACTCCTCTTAGCTTTGCTTTTTCTCCTTCTCCCTTCTTCAGTACTAGGGATTAAACCCAGATCTCATCCCTGGTTTGCACTTAGCTGTATTCCTAGCCCTTTTCTTTTTTGGAACCAGGGATCAAATTCAGGCCCTTGCCCTTACCAGGCAGGCACTGTGCCACTGCGCAATATCACTGGCCCATTTTTCTTATTTTGAAAGAGGATCTCACCAAGTTGCCCAGGTATCAAACATGACTTCTTTCTGCCTCAGTTCTCAGAACACTGTGCTACTGCACCTAGCTCCCTCTTAGCTTTTTAAGAGACAGTTCAGAAATGTCAAAGCTGCTGGCGGATTTCCATCTTACATGAGGTAATACATGGCATTTTGCCTGCTTTTGACATGAGATGTCAGGATTATAATTTTCCCCGGTTACTAACTGGTTCTTACTTTGCAGAAATAAGTTTGAGAAGAAGTCCTCGAATCAAGCAATTATCATTTAGCAGAACACATTCTGGTTCCTTCTATTCTGTGTCTCAGCCAAAGTCTCGAAGTGTGCAGAGAGTCCATTCATTCCAGCAAAATAAGTCAGGTAATGGGGCCCATCTCTGTTCACAAGTCTGCACTGACTTGGTGGGAAGTTTCTTTGCGACCTGACATTTTCCCTCTTGACTTTGGAGCGGGAGAGCGTGTGCACAGTGGAGGTCAAGGTGGTGGTATCAGCCTCGGCTCTGTGGTCAGTCATCCCTTTGATTCCTATGCCTGCCTGTCCACGCTGTTATAAGTAGTCCATTCTTTCAACAAGAAGTTATCCACAAGTCCCACTGCCTAGACAAGCCCTTCACACAAACATGCCGGTATAAAAGGTCACACCTGTTTGTATGTTGTTTTTTATCCATGATGAGTGTGGCTGATAGGTGCTTTTGTTTACACTTAAAAATTACTTGAGTTGTCCAGATTTTCTAGCACAGGACTGGGATTAATTTGTAGTCTTATTTAAAATTTAAGAAGGCAGCAGTCATTGCCTTCTTAATCAGCATATATTCCCCCTCCTAATAATTTTCCGTCTAAAAACTCTTTATACAGACTAGCTTCCTATGTGTTGAGAGGATGGAGGTTGAGAAGTAATTAAGTATTGTTGCTGTCTTTGACTTGCAGAACAAAGAGAAAATTCTCCAATTCAAAGTATTCAGTCTCCCAAGAGCCTTCTATTTGGAGCAGTGTCTGAGATGGTCCGCCCCTCAGAGAAGGGTTTGGCCCAAATTAAAAGGTTGTCAAGAAGCAAGCTGAGCTCTGAGACACCTGAATCTTACCAGGTATACGGTTTCTAAAACAATTAGAAGGACCACCTGCCAAGAAGGCAGGTGACTGTAGATAACAGATCTGGGGGGGCTGGGTTTAGCCACATAAGTGATTTTTTTTTTTTTAAGGTTCCAGTTATACTTTATTTTTTCAATAGGCCATATTTTAATGGATACACAGCGCTTTTACTTGGCATCAATTATAATTTCATCTAGAAATAATTTAGCTGGTGTGGTTACTGATCTCTCCATTCCTTGAGGGTTACTCTGCTAACGGGGGAAAGGTTCCACTCTATTCCAATTCATGTTGGTGTGTAGGTCCATGCAGCAATACAGAATGTGGATCCACCAACTAATGTAGCATTCCCATATTTGTCATGGAAATCAGCTGTACAGTTCTGGTGGCTCTGCCTTGCTGTCATTTGTTGAATGTGTTAACTAGAAAACGACCTAATGCGTTTTTGGCCAAGGGATTATGGAGCTGAAGTTAAAACTGTAGTTACTGGGGCCGGGGACAAGGCTCAGTAGAATAAGTGCTTGCCTAGCAAGCACAAGGGTCTTGAGTTAATCCCCGGTTCTGCCAAAAAAAGAAGAAACTGTAGTTACTGCAGCTGCGGGCTTGGTGCAGATTACTTCCAGATACCCTTGCAAAGGTGATTCTTAAGCATATGGGAACTTAAGTGCAGCCACAGTTGCTCTTTTGACTTCAGCTATGTTATGCACTCCGTTTGTGTCTCTGCAGTGTACCCCAGTCCTCCGTTTCCATTTGAGTGCCCATGTGTCTGCACCTGTGTTAAAAACCTAGGGGTCGCCTTGGCTGCTCCCTGTCCTGGGGGAGGGCTCCTCACTCCAGTCCTGCCTTGGTTATGTCACCCTCGCTCTGGGACCCACTTGTGTCTTTCATCCTGGAAACTTCTTCATTATTGAGCTCCACCTGAAACATTTTAACAGCCTTTTCCCTCCCAAATCCACCTGCCATCTAGAGGACAGAATTATCTTTCTGAAATATCTATCTGATTTTGCTTTGCTTAAGGCACTGTAAACTTAATTTTCTGCTAAAGCCAAGTTTTTAAAGTTTCATAAAGTACAAAAGTAGTCATTTAAACTGTCCAGGTTAGGAGGGCACACAGAGCTCTGGGGAAAGTTTTAGAGCCCACAGGTTACATGACCAGGGTCAGTCTTGTCTCCTGGGCAGGCAGGGCCCTCCATGATTTGGTTCCTGCCCAGCAATAGGAGGCTGTGTACCATCCCGCCCACAGCTGCTGCTTTCTGTATCCATGTCTCTGCCACTACTGCATTTTGTGCCTCCATTCCCCCGGCCCTGCTCTCCAGCCTCTCTTTCCCCTGCTGGCACCCATTCTTGAACACTTGATGCACTAGCACTTCTTCCCCAGCCCCAGTGTGTTACACAGCCCAGCCCTGTCACTGCGCTGGCCACACTGGTCTCACCTGTCGCTTCCTCACTGAACTCGAGATGCCAGCCAGACTGATTCCTCTTGGGATGATCCAGTAAGGCTGCAGAAAAGATAGATGTTTGACTCATCTATGAGAATTTTCCTGTGGTGTTTGTGAGAAGAAAAGGTATTTCAGTGGGTGGTGCTGTATAGGCGCCACCCCCGCACCTATACTCGTGGGTGTGCAGCACACACAGGCTGAGGAAGCCAAGAACAACGAGCTAGGTGGCTTCCGGGGCTGCTTTTAGCAAAGTGAGCCGTAGGTGTTTTGTCTGAGGAGAGGGGAGAGCTGGAGTGGCTCAGAGCTGGAATGGCGTGGGTAGAGGCAAGGTGTGGTGGGTGGCAGTGTGCTAATTGTTAAATCATTTGACACAGTGCTTGGCCCAATGAAAGACGGACAAGTATAAACTGAGCCGAGCTCTGGAGAGGATAACAGGCCACTATATAAAATTATCAACTTAAGATCCTACTGCTGATTTTAAATGTCTTTTGTGCTTTTCTGGTCCACTTAGAGCCATGAAGATACTTTTTAGAAAATATGGGTGATAAAATGTTTCAAGCACTAAAATAATCATTTATCTCTACAGACTCCTAAGAAGAGTTACCAGAAATCTCCAAACCTTCCTAAGACAGCAAGGAGAAAGTTCTTGAGAGCACCACAGATTTCCCCATGCACTCCGGAAAGGATGCTGCAGCCTGCTGTGGAGGTGACCCCCGCAGAGCCCACCCTTGCTAAGGCCCTACAGGAGCCCTCACCTTGCTGCTGCTCACCATTGGCATCAAGAGCCACACTGCAGGAAGGACCCTCCCCGGCAAAAGAACCCTCTGCTCTTGCCACAGGGATCCTGAGGACACCCATCAGGCCAGGTGCTCAACCACCAGCCTTCATGATAAACTGTGCATGGCCACAAATGGTCAATTCCAGTCCGGAAAGCCTCTGCCACCCGGCATCCCCAACTCCCGCAGCTGCCCAGCCCTGGAGCAAATATGGGACCTCCGTCAGGCACTGCCTCAGGACACCACCGAGGGCAGCAGCCCTCCTGGGCCCACCTCAGGGTCATAAGTGCCAGCAGCTCCTCCCGGGCATCTCTCAGGCAGAAGAACCAGCACAGACACTAAGGGATAAAGCTGTCCATACCTCTGAGAGACTTGGCATGGCTGTGACTTCCCCACCGAGTACCTCAGAGAAGTGGGACTTTTCCACGAGCCCACTAAGGAGGCCCTCAACAGTGTCCCCTGGCCCTGGAGACCTAGATCGCAAAGAGTACCAGGTGTCACCTAGCAGGGCTGCATCTCCCTCCTGTGCTGAACCCTCAGTCCCCCCTGCAGTCCCACAGAGCATTGTGTCCATCACCGTACCCCCTCCACCACCATCTAAACTTAGAAGACAGTGTAGAAGGACCTCAGACCCCAAACAAAGCTTTCTGGAGGTCCCACCTGAACCCTTTGCTATACTTGGGGCTGCCACAGCCACCAATCCAGCTGCCACCATCAGTTCTAGAAAAGACCAGAAGACAAGCCCCTCCCCCCCACCCTCTCCTGAAGGACAGAGGTACCTAGGCACTGGTGTCAGCCGTGACTGGCCTGGATGTTCCCCTCTGCTTGTTAAAAGTGACACAGACGATTTGACTATTCTTGAGGAAGCTGAACCCCAGGGCAGTGAGAGCCACAAAGCGAGGAGGGGTGAAGGTGCAGGACTAAGGGCAGCAGGTCCTGCCCAGGAGCACCCCTCTGCACCCGATGCCAAGACTTCCCCACCTGCTCTTTGCTCTGGGCCTGGCTCTCCCAAGATAGAGTCCTGTCCCCTACCTTGCCCTCCAGACAGATGGCAGTGCCAGGATATGGAGAGCCTAATGGTTCCAGTGAGGCCTCTGAAGGCCCCTGCCAGCCCACAGACCTATGAGGTCAAGCTGGAGATGCAGGCCTTTGGCCTGCCGAAACTTCGGATTAAGAAGGTAGATTCCAGTGCACTGACTGAAGCTGAGGCCCCAGGAAAGGAGGGGAGCCCTGTGAGAGAAGAGGCCTCCCTTCCTGGTCTCAGCATGCCCAGGGCCAGCAGCACTGCCAGCAAGCCTGAGGCTTCCTATGTGTCACCCCCTTGTCTCTACTCCTTGCACAGCACACCTGGCAAGGGACAGACCTACATCTGCCAATCCTGTACCCCAACCCACTGCCTACCCAGTACCCCCTCTCCATTTCAAACAGATGTTGGGGTTCCCCGGACACCATCCCCAAAGCACAGTGGGAAGAGCACTCCTGACTCTATTAAAGACTGGCCCCGGAGGAAGAGGGCAGTGGACTGCAGCAGCGGTCTGTCCTCGGGGCGAGGCGAGGTGGGCATGGACCCTGTTGGGGCCTTGCCACCACCCGAGCCCCAGGCTGGGGAGCCAGCCCTTGAACTCGGCCTCTGTAAAACTCCTGTCTCTGAGGACTTTGAGCTTGAGGGGGTGTATCAGCTCCCAGACCAGTCGCCTCCTGGGGACAGTATCACCAAGACTGAGGAAGCCTCATGGGGACAGTTTGGGTTGGGTTCCAGGAAGAGACACTGGTCCCCCAAGGAAGAAGCTGAGTGTGGAGCCAACAGAGTCTGTGAAACCCCAAAGGAAGATGCAGACATGAGGAAGTGTGGAAAGAGGGGTCCAAGATGGGCCATGCTACAACTCACCTCCCCTGGGGACGACGAGGTGTTCACTTCTGGTGAGTTTGTGTTTACAACCCCCACACCACGTGGCTTCTGTTGGGCAGCCTTAGCAAGGAGGCATTTGGAGCATGGGGGTCAGGGCTCAACCTGCTGGGGCCTGTGGGAAACTGACAGCTAGCCTCTCCCTAGGCTGCACCCCGCCTCCTGGCTGTGCTATGCGGAGCTGCCTATCTGCCAGCGGGCTGCAGGCTCTCACCCAGTCCCCGCTGCTGCTCCCCAGGAAGGCAGCATCCTCACAGTGCTTGAACCTCACAGGTAAGCACCATAAAGGTCTCCAGAGCCGGAGAACCATGGGGATGCTAAAGATGGGGTGGACAATCTGTGTCTAGTGTCAGTCGCTGCCCAGGGTAGCTCCACAGTAGAACCTGTGTGTACCCCCAAAGAATCCCCCCAAAATCCTGCCACTCGAGTCTTGAAAGTGGTGATAGGGATTGGCTCCCTGGGACACACTGCTCATCTGTAGTCTTAGAATCCAAACAGGAATGGCCCCACAGGTGTGCCAAGTGCTGATGGTCAGAAGCGGACCATCTATGGGAGGAGCCCCTTCCTCACAGCTTCTGAGGCAGGGGTATGTCATGCAAAATAGCATAAAGCCCTCAGACCAAGACTGCAGGTGCCCACGTTGACCACAGTGGCTGCTTGCTGTCCACCCTGTGCATAACCACAAAACAGCCTTGTAACGAGGAGAGCCCTCCCTGCAGTGTGGTTGTCCTGAGCCCTTTTCTGTGAGCTCCTGCAGCTCAAGCCAGTTTCCTTCGCTTTGGTCTTCAGTCACTTTTCTGCCTTTTTCTAGAAGAGAACACAGATGCCTTTCCCTCTGCTGCAGAAGCACTCACTTTCAGCCCGACCTTCTCCCGGAGACGCCCCTTCAGCAGGACTTACACCCGGAAGAAGCTTATTAGCTAGTTTGGCCGGGACCCACCAGAGGACTGACAGCAACCAGCACTGCCTGCCAGGCAGAGGGGCTATGGGGGCCAGCTGTTCCCCACTTGTGTACCAGCTTCCCAGCGGGCCCAAGACTGGAGCAACTGGCACCAAAGGGGTCCCAAACTCTTCAGAAAGTGAAGCTGAATTCATCCTGGTCACCATGGGCTTACAGGAATAGAGCTGTCCCCCAGCCTCTTACAACCGGCAGCTTGCAGGATTCCCCTACAGTGCCTCTGAGTCTTCCAATTCCTCCCAGAGACTCACCCACCCTCTGGCAGCACCTCACTCTAACCCACCCTAGGCTCTGCCTCTGCCTGGCTGGGAGGGGAGGTGGGCAGTAGTGTAGCTGGTGCTGTGACTGGTGGCCTAGCAGCTGGAAAGCTAAGCAAGGATCTGAATAATACTGGGTTCTATTCCAGCGACACCCCAAACTCATCAAGCCAGGAAGCCACTCCCTCACTTGCGTAGATGGAGACAGGAGCCCCTCAAGGGGCCCCTCTAGAAGGTGCTGTAAGGCTAGGATGCTGCAACCCAAGTACTTCGTAAGCTGTGAAGCCCTGTGCACGAAACTGCTGTGGTAGTCAAGGGAATAAATGCTCATGTGCCCTGCGTGATAGTGAGGTCATTTCTGGCTGCTTGATTTTCAGTGCTTTCTGTTTACTGTTCCCTGCTAAGGTTACCTGTGGCTGGTCCAGCTCTAGCAGTTTCCTGAGGTCTGTACTGAGACCCAGCCAGCTTAGCCACAAGCCATCCTGTCCCTAGGGAAACTGTCACCGGCACCACCAAGTAGGCTCCATGGAAAGGCTGGGCCTTATGATTTCTCAAAGGGCTCAAGCCTGTGGTCCCAGTGGGACCCTTCCTACTGTTTTATAATCCAATTCCAAATGAAAACTCCCAGCTCCCTACAGAGATGTGGGAGTCCCTCACTGCCACAACCGATACCTGGATCACTTGTAAGGGCTTGATTTGTGCTCATAGTTTGGAAGCTGCAGCTGTGATCAGTGGCTACATTGTTTTGGGGCCTGTGCTGAAGTTTCCCATGATGGGGATCCACTGGTACAGTAAAACAGCACATACTGGTGCCCAGCGAGGGGGACCAGAGTCCCAATGGCCCTTAAAGGGCACATCTGGCCTCAGCAGCTTCCCACACGAGTGTTGTGGGGACCGAAGCTCACATGCATCTCCAGTGAGAAATAATTCAGTCCATCTATACCACTGCTCAAGTCCAATCCCAAGTCTTGAGGCTAGGCAAACTCGGCTGTCCTGGGACTCGCTGGGCATAGAAGTGCACACCTGGGGGCTGGGGAGCTAGCTCAGTAGAATAAACACTTGCCTGGCAAGTGCAGGGTCCTGAGTTCAATCCCTGGTCCTGCAAAAAAAAAAAAAAGTGCACACCTAGAATCTCAGCACTTTGGAGGCTGAAGCAGGAGGACCACTGCAAACATTACAGGCCACTTGTCTACTCGGCTTTTGGTGGGAAGGAGCTTCTTAATAGCACTGATTTCTAGCAATCATGTACTTGGCTGCAACTTGAACTCTGCTCCTTTTCTGACCACTAAGTTTTTAAGATCTTTCCACTCTGGTTTTATTCTTGATTCTCATTGTCTAACTGAAAAAGCAAGATACTGCCTGAAGCTGCCCTGATATCTTGCAAGGATTACTGGCCGATCACCTTTCAGCTGTGCCTCCCGAGGTCTGAGGGCCTCATTGCAGCCTCCAGTCAAGTGCTCCCTAGTGACCTCATTTTCACCAGAAGCCTCCCCACCCACGCTCCCTGCACTGGTCTGAGAGCCCACAGGAATCGCCATTAATTTCTATTCACCTTGTTTCGAGGCTTTCTCTAACCTGGCTTTCCAAACTTCTAAGTTGGAAGCCAGTCCCAAAGGCTGCTGAGTCACACTGTCAGGCATAATCACAGTAACCCACCAGACTGAACCCCGGAATTCCGGACAGCTGGAATTCCATGCTCCCATGTCATCCACAAGTTGTACATCCTCCCGCTCACCACAAGGGGAGCTCCAGGCTGACACCAGCGAAACACCCACCAGCACCAGAACAGATCTAGGGCAGAGAAGGGCAGCACGCTGGTCCCAAAAGAGTCCCCTTGCTGTGAAAAGTGCTGATGACAACACACATAACACATCCTCCCTATAACCCAGTTAAAATCCAGGCCCCAGACCTGCCTAGGGAGAACGTGCCTTTTAGAGTGGGAACTCCACTCACGACCCATTTGGTTAAATGTCTCTTCTGCTCCTACAACTGATTATTTGCAGTTAACAAGAGGGCTGGCCAAATAACTACAATACCTGCTTAGGTGCAGCGATTGTTGTTCAATCCCCAGCACCCTGCACCTCCCACACACACACTGAGACCTAGCAACTGAGGCTGGGTGTGGTATCACACGCCTGTAATCCCAGTGCTCGGGAGGCTGGAAACAGGAATCCATTCTGTGTAGTGAGACCCTGTGGTAGTCCCTGTACTAAAATGCCTTAAAGAAAAGAACCTGCAGATTTGGTAACATGACTGCGATTTGGTAACATGACTGCGCTTCTAGTACCAGTTTTCTATGGTAGCTTTCTGTAGCTGTGACAAATGCCTGAAATAAATGAGAAGGAAAAGGTCTAAATATTTTAGTTCAGTTTCAGTCCATGGTAAGTTGTCTCTGTTTTAGGGCTTAGAAGCAGAGGGACAGAAGGGTCTGGGATCCCAGTCTCCTTTTCAGAGCCACAAACCCAAGGGGCACCTCCTAAAGTCCCTGATAGCACCACTAGCAGGGGGCCAAGCCTTCAATGCACATTCGAGTCAAACTGTAAGGACACTTTTTCTGTTTATTATAAAATGACTTTAAACATTCCCTAACTCCCCCATCTACAGGAAACCTAAATCACGGTCCCATTGCTGCTGACCCTCTCCTGGGAACTTCAGGCACATGGCTAAGACTTGAAGTCAGAATTGTCCTGAAACGAGCAAGCTGAAAGTTGGCAATCAGATCCTGCAGCCTAAAGGAAGCAGGTGGTAGGAACTTGCACATTTTCTACACTGCCTTTTTTTTTTTTTTTCCCTGGAACGAGGGATTGAACTCAGGCCCTTTGGGCTTGCCAGAGAAGCACTTACTCTACTGAGCCATCTCTCCAGCCCCCTGCACATTTTCTAAAAATGAAGGCTGGGGTGTAGCTTGGGTAGAGCACATGCTTAGCACACACAAGGGCCTGGTTTTACTCCCCTGCATTGCGGAAAAAAATAAGCTCTCTTTGGGGTTATGACCCAAGTTAGTTGATGCCAGTGGGTGCAGAGATGAGGACCTGGCTTTGGGTGTGAGGCAAAGACTACTTCACAGAACAAAGCCAGGCGCCTTTCAGCAGGAAAAGAATCGCCCTCTGAGGCGCCCCCTCCCCCCTACAGGCCTACAGGGGGTTTCTCCGGACATCGATCATCCCTGGGCTGGCCCTTCGCAGCTTGGCCAGGGATCCAAAGTTCCAGGACAGGCCAGCCTCACCCACAGGAAGCATCCGCCCCCCCAGGGGCTCAGCTGCCTCCCGGGGCCTTGGCTCCTCGGTGTTGCACTGCTCCTCACCACACAGGCTTGAGCGCTTCCACGTTAGTGGTAATGGGGCATGGACCAAGTCACGCATTTCTTCCCGAGCTCGTGGAACACTGTCGGAGGGCAGGGGCTGCCAGAGAAGCTCCGGTGCAGTGGAGTGCAGCCCTTCGTCATGTCCAAGGCCCTGCCTATTCTCCTGGCTGAGGCTCCTCCTTTCCCCACCTGTCACCAAGAATAGCATGTCTGTGTCAGAAACAGAGGTGGGAGCAAAACAGGCTGGCTTCCCAATGCCAATAAGCAGCTTGGGAAATTAACAAGTCAGGGTGGTTCCCCCTAAAGTGCTCCCCTAAACCTTGGGATCCTCCGGACCCAGCAGCAGGGCAGGCCCAAGCAGGGAGGACAGTATTACCCCTGCTCTGGCCTGCGGCATTCCCCACACACAGCCTCTGCTTCAGCTCCTGGTTCAGCCACATGTGGCGGCTCAGTTCCTTCTCCAGAGCCTGGATCCGGGCCTCGTATTGCCGCCTGCTGTCTGCGAAGCCCTCACCCAGGTGGTCTAGCACAGACAGGCAGGACAGTGGTGAGGGGCTGCCGGCAAGTGGGCAGCGGCAGCCCAGCCCAGCCAGCCTTGCGCTTGCGCTCACCCCGGCCCTGCTGGAGCAGCAGCTGCACGCTCTGCTCATGCCCCTTCTGCTGCAGCGTCAGCTGGCGGTCCATCTCCAGGCGCTGCCGCTCGAGGGCCGCCTCCAGCCAGTACACCAGCCTCTGCTGCTCCTCCAGCTGCATCTCTAGCTCCGAGAAGGCGATCTGCTGCTGGTGCTGCTCCTCCCGGAGTGTCACCACCTGTGCTGAGAACAGGAGGTGACAACCAGAAGTAGCTCTTCACATGCCCCTGTGGCAAAACCACCCGGGCTGTGGGCAAGGGCCACCCTGAAGATGGCAATCAGGTTGGAAGAGGAGGAGAGTGGGTCTTATGTAGCACCTGCTCCAAAGAGGTGAGCAAGGCAGGACAGATCAGGATGGCCCGGAAATGACCTTCTGGGAGGAAAACACTCCTGTCTCAGCAGAGCCTCAGAAGGCACAGGCAGGGCTGTGCGCAAACCCACCTTGTCGAAGTATTTGCAGAGCAGGGCTCTGGTCTCGGAGGAGGAGAGGTAGCTGAGCTTGGCCATGAGGTTCATCTCGCACTGGGACAGCAGGGAGGCCGAGGCTCGTAACACCCGCTGGCGGCACGTGATGGCCTCATTCTTGTACTCAATGGCAGCATCCAGGGCCTCGATGGCCTCGTCCAACTGGAACAGTGTCCGCTCCTCCTGCAGGGACAGGGGCACACGTGGAGATGCAGCATCTGCTTCCTGATACACAGTCAGCAGGCAGCCACAGCAGCCCTCAGCAGTCCTTCATCCTGAGCATGAAGAGAAAGCACCCCTGCTCACTGTGGCAGCAAAAGGGACATTTTGATCACAGCCTAGGAAAGCTTATGTCACCAGGGCTGGTTCAGGGGAAGTGTGAGTGTGTGGCCGGCTAAGCATGCTCGTGACATCTGGCCACACCCTGGGGCTCAGACACAAGCCTGTGGTCTAATGCTGCACAGGATGCGGCAGGGGTCCAGGTTCTCCCATAAGGCAGCCTGGAGCTCAGCCACGCCAGGGAGCCTCCGCTGAGGCGGTGCAGGCAGGGGCAGAAGGGTAGGCCAGCCCCTCCACAGGGCCCCTGCTTGGAGAAGCCTGTATCCACAAGCAGCAAGGCCAGGGTGGGGGCTGAGAGCAGACGGACAGACAGATGACAGAAAGAGGGGTGACCTGAGTGTACCTCGGCCGACAGAAGGCTGCCCTGCCTCAGCTTGCTGTCAATCTCCAGGCGCTGCTTCAGCAGTAAATCCTTCTCCTGGCGCAGTGTGTCGATCTCCCCTCTGATCTGCTGCTGGTTCTGGGCACTGCCCTGCCGCAGCTGCCCGCTCTTCTCAGACAGCTCCTTTTCCAGGTGCTCCAGCCGGCTGGACACTCGCACGATGTCCTCATTCAGGGCCTAGCACAGCATGCTCAGGGGTTAGGGAAGGAGCAGGCACCATCGCCAATCGGGGGACAGAATGGGGTCAGGCTCCTCACTGCGTGCTGAGGGGGATAGGAATTGCTCTCTGGAGAAGCCCACAATCCACCACTCACTCTGCAGGTGGGGCTCAGCTTAAAGCTCTGGGACCAGAGGACACAGGGACACAGGGCATCTGAGAGAGGCCCTCTGAGAAGGCTCAGAGGAAGCTACAGATAAGCGGAAGGAAGAGGCCATGACGCTAGAAAGGACAACATGGCAAGGGCAAAACTGGGCAAGGGGCCGTCACTGGCATGACTCAGCTAGATGGTGAGATGGGAACACTGGAAGTCCGCGGTCAAACCCAAAGCCCTGACAGGAACTGACAAGGGGGGGAGAGGCGCTAACGGTCGAGCAAGGTATCGAAGCCCAGCACCCTATTTCCCCTTGGACTTCAGAGCACTCTGAGGCCAGGAATCCTGGTCTCCATGCCCTCACAACCCTGTAGGCACCTGGACTGGACTAGGCTTGGGCTGGGGTGAACATACTGCTTCTAGTCCTCATAGCAACATTCCTGCCCCATGAGACAGCAGAGAGAACAGGATCAGAGACTGGGCCTCCTATTTCCGAGGGAGTAAGAACCCCAGGTGAAGTCAGGCGCACCTGCCTGGGCCTGCCTGCCCACCTCCAAAGCTGGCAGCCTGTTGCTAGCTGCCCATACCTGAACCTGTTCTTCCTCGAGCTGCCTGCTCAGGCTCTGCATAGGCAGCTCATGGTATAAAATAAGTTGTGGGGTGTCCCCTACCTCACTGCCTCTTCATTAACCACGCAAATCCCTAGAATTCTTTTAGTTTTTGTCTTTTTGAGGCAAGATTTCACTATGCAATCCAGGCTGGCCTTTTACTTGCAGCCTCCCAGGTGCTGGGATTATAGGTGTACAGCCTAACACCAAGCTTAGAATTTTTTTTTTTTTTTTTTTTTTGAACCAGGGATTGATCTCAGGCCCAAGCGCTTATTCTACTGAGCTATCTCCCCAGCCCCTAGCTTAGAATTCTTAAAGATCCATGGGACATGGTCTGACAACACAGTCTCACCTGGCGAGGACATCACCTAGAGAGCAGTGTTGACGAACCTTTAGGGCTTTCAGCACTACGAATACTCTGCGGCAGCGCACATGCCACAGGTTCGCTGCCATTCACCTACAAGTCCTCATTTGTCCTGACCTCACCTGGCAGGGATATCACCTAAAAGAACCTCCTGTTTGTGATACACCGCCCGGCAGCTCAGCAGGGCCACCACCTGCTGGGCAAGCGTAGCAGGGCCTCACCTGGCTGGACCTCAGGCGCTTGCTCTCCAGCCCCGTCTTCTCCTGCATCAGAGCCTCCTTCTTGGCCAGGATGACCTCCCGCTTATGCAGCTCCTCCCCCAGCTCCTCCAGCGCCCGCCGCTGCTGCAGCACCTTCTCCATCTCCTGGTCCAGCCACTTCTTCTGCTCCTCAATCTTCTGAGGGGCAGCAGGGAGCCAAGAGGGGAATCTCAGTTCCCCCTCTGGCTGGGAGGGGTCCCTGGGGTCCCCGGCCACCAGCCAGGCCTTGAGGGACGCAGGCTCGGCCCACCCACCTGCTGCTGCTCCAGGCTGACCACAGCGCCATTGCTGCCACTCCGCCGCTTCCTCTGGAAGGCTGCGATCTCCTCTGTCTTGATCCTCAGGATCTTCTGCTGCTGCTCATGCTTTAGCTCCAGCTCCTGGTGGAGGAAGGTACGTGTAGACGAGGCCCAGCGACAGGGCTGTCCAGTGACATGTCCTTCCAGAGCCCACTCACAGCGATGCTGCAACTACCCTGTGAGTGTCCCCAGCTTTCCAGGACCAGCACACACCATCTGGACCGCGTCGTGTGGTCATCCATGTACCAATCTCACTCTCCCCAACCCTGAGCTGCCCTCTGCTACCCATTTCACCAGGAAAAGCATTCAGTTGCACAAGGTGCTTCCTAAGATCCCTAGCTGTGTTTGGCGGGAGCAGGGCAGCACCCACAGCCCTGGCCACCTGGGCTCTGCCTCACCAACAGGACAGAGGCAACTCCAGCTGGAAGGCTGGAACCTGACCTTGACCCGGTGCTGCCGTTTGTGCATCTCCGTCTCCAGCCGCCGCTTCTGCTCTGTCTCCTCGCGCAGCCGCCTCTGCAGCTGGCCCTGCTGCTGCCGCATGAGCTGTACATTCTTCTCCAGCTCCTGCAGCCGTTTCTCGCTCTGGGCTGACAGTGAGGCCAGTCGCTCCGTGACCTGCTTCTTCTCCTTCAGCACCTGGGACCCACACAGTCTGTACTGGGTCATGCAAGCTGCTGCAGCAAGCCCAAAACAGTGCCTGGCATTTCCAAGGAGGCGCAAGACCAACAGTGGATGATGGAGAGAGGGACATGTGGAAGGGGGAAGAGGACAAGTAGATAGGCTAATTCGGAAAGCAAGCCACTGGGTGTGGTGGAGCATGCCTGTAATCCCAGCACTCAGGAGGCTGAGGCAGAAGGATTGCCCTGAGTTCAAGGCCAATCAGTTCAATTCTATCTCAAAAAATAGTAATACTAGCAAAAAAATCCTAATACTATGTTATCTCCAGTGCCCTGTGTATACTAAAACTTCCTCCCAAGACTGAAAAAGTGTCATTACACCAGTTTCAGATTAAGAAACTGAGGCACAGAGGGGTTAAGAAATTTGACCAAGCTGGGACATCAGGAAAGACTTGGCACCACTGCCAGGGGCTGGGACACAATGGCTAAGCACGCGCAGGCTCTATAATAGGCTTGGGGCCTGAGACCACCTGTCCTGGCCCCAGGAACCCCGACTGGGAGGCCACAACCACCCACCCCTCGCCTGAGGTCCCTACACAGACCTGCACCTGGCTCTGGGCTGCAGCCACCCTCTTGCGGAACTCCTGGAGCCGGGATCGCTCGCTGGCATCCTGGGGCTCCCTGCCCTCGAGCTCCCGCAGCTGCCTCTGGCCCTCACTCAGCTCAGCCCGCACCTGCTCTGCCTCCTGCTCCAGCTCCCGGATGCGCTGGCTGTGCTGGCGGTTCAGGGCCTGAGCTGCCTTCCCTGGAAGACACAGGGGCCACATAGGCACAGGTGGCCTCTCTCCCCAGGGGATCCCCACAGCTCTCCCCAGAAGGTCTCCCTAAGGGCCTGTTGACCATGAACACCTGAGTTTCACCAGTCTCCCCACCAACAGCACCATGACTACTGAAACTGACACACACCAAATAAACATAACTGAACCTGCATATAAGTAAGCATCTAGAACTCACCTCTGCCTCACAAGCACAAGGCCCTGAGTTTTTCCTGGCACCCGAAGGGGAAAAGAAAATAGAACTTCTGCTTGCAAGGAATAATGCATTACATGATAGCTTGAGAAAGCAAAGAAGCAAACTCGAGCCATGGGGTCTGGCACAGCCTACAGGGTGACTGAGGAGAGGGGGCTGCACACCCCGCACACCAGGCAAACCAGCTGCAAGGAGGCATTGAGGGGCCCAGGGTCCGAGCTTCGCTCTGGACAGGAAGGTGACCCAAGCATTGGCGGTGAGTTTTTGCCTGACCTGTGCAAGGCCCTCGGTCCCACATCCCCAGCATAGCAAGATAAAGAAGAAGTTGTTAGGTATGTTGAGGCAACGTCCTAAGTGTTGGAGAGATAGAGATGAAAATACACTAGCAAAGAACAAAGGGAGAGAGGGAACAAATGTGGGACGTGCCAGTCACTGCGAGGCCTAAACGGGGCCCGTCATGTGAGTCCCTCTTCTGAGCCATTTGTTTGATATGGATAAAAAGATAATTTGCAAATGAATTTTATAACAAACGCACAACTATTAAATACAGAGGCTCAAAAAATCACCACCTAAAACTGTTCCCAGGTCTTTCCATCATGTTACCAGTAGTGGAGATGGCATGATCTAGGACTCTGGGTCTTTAGTCACATGCACCGTATGGGCTTTAGGACCAGTTGTGGGTCCTGCATGCCAAAAGCACAGGGGGCACTGGGTAAACAGTATGCACTGCTTCCTAAGAGCTATTCTGCACTGATGTGTTTCACCCTCACCAGTCCCTTTCGCACTAGATGCACTACTATACCTGTTTCAGAGAAGAGAACGCTGAAGCACAGAGTGGTTGTGCTGTGTGCTCACAGTCACACAGCTAGAAGAAGCTGACCTGGCTCTCCAACCCAGGCTGACTGCACCCGCTCCGCAGCACAGGGTAGGTCCCTCTCTACGTAGCTCAGGGGACATGGTGGTGGGAAAGCAGCCTCACCTGTGCGGACCAGCTCACCAATGAGCTCCTCCTTCATGCGGATGTTGATGGCCAGCTCCCGGATCTTCTGCTGGGCCTGAGCCAGCCGCCATTCGGAGACTGTGGCAGTGGGGGCCTGGCGGATCTGAGCCTGGGCCCTGTTCCCACCAACTGCTGTAACAGGTACACTGTCAAGGTCACCCCTCCACACACAACCAAGAGTAGGGGGCGGGGGCCAGGGGCCACTGGCCCAGGGCTATGTAGGCACAAACAGAGGGGATAGAGGGGCTCTCTCTGCACTCTGTGCAGCTTACCTCTGGGTCCCGTGAGGGCAGTGTCTAGCTCTCCCAGGTGGAGTTCTGGGCCCTTCCTCTCTGGTGGGCTCCCTGGCCGAACCCCTGCCCTCAAGGTGCAGTTGCTGATCCCATTTCTACGGGGCAGAAGCAGGAGTATACTGCTCCCTGCTCTACCCCACCCCAGCCTGGCCACCTGTCACACCTCCAGGGGCACTGTGACCCCAGGATGTAAGTCTGGCAGAACAGAGGCCAAGGCCAGCTGTGGGGGGCACCACAACCTAAGTCTGAAGCCCACACACAGCCCCTGTCCTGCTCTCCCTGAGGGTGGTGAGGGCTACATAAGTGAGGCCACTGGACATTCGAGGCCTCCCCCGCCACTGTTCCCATCCTACTTAGCCTAGGTCAGTCCTGGTCAGCTCAAGCAGGGCCCCCTTACCTTCGCAGGTGCAAGGTCCGCCTGGAAAGCTCCCTCTCCTCCTCTTCTCCCTCAGATACAGCTGAGGAGCAGTTTCCTAGCTTGTCCCTCTCAGCCAGCACATCAGTTCCAGCCTCCCTGCCATCTATCGCCTGCTAGGGGAGTATCAGGGTCTCAGGACTGGACTATCCACTGGCACCTCCTCAAGTCACTTCCCACCCGATCTGTCCCATGGTGCTTCCTGCCCTACGTACCCTCCTCACATCTACCTCCCCTGTCCAGGCTCCCCTTGGAGATCCAGCACAAGTGGGCACCAGGAAGCCACCTCAACCTCCAGCTGGGGCATCAGCTGATCTCTCTACTCTGCGCCCTCCCCTGTGCAAGCTTCTTGGCCCCTGGGCTCCTCAGGTGGCAATGGACAGGTCAGCCCCACCCAAGTTCTACCTCACCAGCCATGTCCTGCCAGAGTGGTGGGAACTGGACAGATACCCTGGACTTTAGCACTTGGTGACCTAGAACTGTGAATTAGGCCAGAAACAGACTCTGTCTAAAAGGTCCCAAGGGTCAGAACTACAAGCAAGAGACCATTACAGAAAAGCTGGCTTATGGGCGATCAGAACTCCATCTCCAAGGGATGCAAGCTGCCCATCTGGTGCCACAAGCCAGAACCTCCTCTGTCACCTCCTCACTCAGAAATCTCCACCGACCCGGCAGAGGCAGCACCCAGCCTCACCCCTACTCACCTCACCCTGCTGTTCAGGGCCACCTTCATCTCCAGGGAGGCAGGCAGGGGCCACCATGTCTAGCACATGGGCACGAGCACCACCCAGAGGTGCTGTGTGAGGCCTTGGCACAAAAGGCCCAGAGGGCAGGCCCTCCAGGAGCCCCGGGGCCCCCCAGCCGGGCCGCACCAGCTCCAGCCGCAGCCGCAACTCCACCATCTCTTCCTGCTGCTCTCTCAGGCGGTCGCTCTGCAAGACACAGCTGGGTGCCAATGGGACAGAAACACTGGAGCGGCTAGCCAGCCAGGCGAGTGCAGGAAGCCAAGCCTGAGTCTAAGCACCTGCACCCAAGATGAAACCTGAGGACAGGACAGTCCCCCAGGCTCCATACGTTACACTGGATCAGGTTCAGCTCTGCCCCACCGGCACATGCTCATCACCCTCCCACAGCCAGGCACAGGCTGAGCAGTTGCCCTGCTCCAAGGTGGCATCCTGCCCACTGCTCAGGTCACCACCTCCCACCCATAAGGATATAGGCATAGGATATAGGCCTATTCCTGTTACTGGTATGTACCCCTCCCCCTACTGCCCTCCATGCACCTCCCCCAGGTCCCTACTCTAGCAACCCGTCTCACCTTGAGACACCTGCCAGACCCACCCTCTGCTCTCATGCACTGTGGCAGCCCAGCCCCACCTGCAGCTTGTACTGCTCCATTGCGTCCTCCAGCGCTGCCAGGAAATCTCGATTTTCCTCCTCCAGCCGGGCCACCTGGTTCTGCAGCGCCAGGAGCTGTGGTGCACCACCGTCTTCCTGGGGAGCATCCAGATAGGTGTTGCAGGGACTAAGGGGATACAAGGCTCCAGGACAGCTGAGTCCTGTCCCTCCCTGTTGTTTTTCACTCTGTTCCATGCACTTCTGCAATGTGGGTTGCAGACCTGCCTGACTCCACTGGCCTGAGGTTCTCTCTGAAAGCCAGGTGGGCCACTTCTGTCACTCTTAACATCTTTTCATTAGTATTCCTATCATGCTAGGCATTTGTTACCCCTCCAGCCCTGATGACACCCCCAGCACACAGTACTAAGCTTATTTCTATTTTACAGACTAGACCCTGGGACTCTGAAGCTTAGAAAGTGACCAGGTCCCCAGAAGTGCCTGTGCTCCCTGTGTGCTCTAAGGAACAGGAAGCAGAGACACAGCTAGCTGGCTAAAGACCACTCCCTTGGCCCACCCACACCCAGCCATCAGCCACCTTTTGCCCGCTAGAACCCTGTACTGCCTGGTCCTCGGTTGAGGCGCTCTCGATGCCACTGTCCGGTCCTGAGGCAGAGCTCAGGGCACTGCGCTCGCCTTCCACCGCGCACAGCCAGTCCTGCACCTTGCGTGCTGCAGCATCGGGCAGCCCGGGCTCTGCCTGCAGCTCGCGCAGGAGGCTGTAGGCGGCGCTAGTGCGCGCCCGGTAGCGGGCACATTCGGCGCCCAGATGTGAGCCCGAGCAGGTGGCAGCGGGGCCCGGAGCGCGCCGAGCACGGTGGATGATTCGGGTCTCTGAGCGATGCCGCGGCGGCGGCCCTCGCGCCCCAGCTGTCTCCTCAGATACCCGCTCAGCCTCTGGCCGCCAGTTGACCATGGGGCGATTGCGGATGTTCTGCGCGCGGCTGGCATAATTGAGGGTATTGAGGGTCTCATCGAAGTCGGAGGAGGAGGGGCTGACGCAGGCGATCATCACAGTCTTGGCGTTCCCGCCCAGTGAGTCCTTGAGGATCCTGAGGACCGCAAGGCAGGCATCAGGGTCTTGAGCTCCAGGCCTGGCCCAAGGGCCAGACCCAACAGGCCGGATGTGGTGGCCCATGCCAACAACCTCAGCACAGGGGTGGGGACTGGGGGGACTGGGGATGTAGCCGCGGCTGCCTATGCTCCCAGACCTGGGACAGTACAGGCCCATGCACCCAGAAGTCAGGAAAAACCCATCCCTCTTGTCAGGTTTAACAGCCACCACCCCCAGGGAAGCCAGCTGGACCAGCCACCTGGTGATCTTGGAGTCCCGGTAGGGGATGTGGCTGCCTCGGCGCTGGGCGTCCCCCAGAGCGCTGATGACATTGCTGAGTGCCAGCAGGCTGCTGTTGATCTGGATGCTCTCCTTGAGCCGCTCGCCAGTGCTGCCGGTCTTGAGGACCCTCTCTGAGCCCGCCAGGTCCACGAAGTGGAACTTGGAGACCAGCAGCTGGCCCACGGCCAGTCGGGGCAGGCGGCTGGGGGCCCGGCCCCGCTGCTCCAGGGTCACCGTGAAGATGGTATGGGAGCGGCTGGAGAGGCGGTTGAGGTGTGTGGCACCTGTATGCCGCGCTGCGTTGCCAACCTCCAAAAGGCTCAGCACCTCGTCCAGGCCCTCCACGTCTACCTCCTTCACCCCACACAGCACTGTGGGCATAGAGGGCAGGGACAGCCTGCCATGACCAGCCAGGGAGGCTGGCCTGGTAGGATTGGCCTTCCCCACTTTTCTGGACCCAGTGGCCCTTGCCCATGCCCTGGGTGTCCTGCCCTTCCTACTCTGGGTGGGGGGGCTCCATTTTCTCTCATGCCCACTTTAATGCCTCTGCACAGAGAAACACACACTGAGCACACTGGAGGCAGGGGAAACAAGCCGACCCTCTGCAGCATGGTTTTCCTGGGGCGGTGCTGCTCCCACTCAGAAGAGCCACCCACTGCAAGCACATGAGGCCTCCTCAAGCCCAGTGCTCCACCCACTCCCAGGCACTGGGGACTCCTGGGTTCCTCACCAACATTCCCTCGATCGTCTTCACGCAACTGGATATCTCGGCTGGCGGTGCCCACCTCAAGCAGGTCCCGAAACTCCTCCTTGTACACTTCCAGGTAGGACACATGCACCAGGCAGTCCAGGAGGTCGTTCTCATCAATGAGCTTGAAGGCCTCAGCCATGGCCCTTGGGATGATGCCCTGCTCATCTTCATGCAGGGAGGCTAAGGAGATACCACAGGTCTCCTGCCACCAGGCCTTCAGCTGTATGTGGCCCAAGGTCCCTATGCTCCTACTGGCTGCTGGCAGAGGGGCTCCCACATGGAGAAAACAGGGTCAGAGGCTAGGATAGGAGGGATGGCCTGAGATGGGCATCCTCCAAGACAGCCAGGCAGAACTGTAAAATGCAACAATTGGAAGCAACCTCTCCTACTTAATCACCTCCTTTGATGTTACAAGCATTCCCACCACTCCATCCCTGAGATGTAAGAGATTAGCACTCCTGGCTTGATTTCACCCCAGGATAGGCAATTTCCTGTCTAATAAGCCTTTATTCCCCCCCTTCAACAGGGACAGCAGGGACAGAAATGTAGGAAAAGAGTGAGGCCCCTGAAAGTGGGCACAAAGGCATGCTCCAAGTGACTCACCCACACTGGCCTCCCCAATGGTATACGTCTTCCCGGAGCCTGTCTGACCGTATGCAAAGACAGTGGCATTGAAGCCCTCAAAGAAAGCCTCCAGTAGGGGCTGCACACAGGCCTGGTACACAGCTTCCTGTCCTGCGTCCTCCGCCAGCACCATATGGAAGTCAAAGTGCCGGTCCCGCCCCAAGGTGACTCGACCCCATTCAGGGTCCACATGTAAGCAGCTCTGATGGCCATGCAGTAGCTCCTTGGGCAGCAGTGGGCGGACACGCAGGGCCACCCGCACAGGGGCCTCCTCAGCCTCTAGTGGCCTCTGAGCCTCCAGCCCCATGCTGAGGAAGGGCGTCTCCAGGACCTGAGGAGAGAAGAAAGGTTTTGCCATAGGCACCTCTTCCACAGGGGCTAGACTCAACCTGCAGGTGGCCTGGAGCCAGATCACACAGATCCTGGCCATGGAGCAGTGGGATGGGGGTAACTGATGCCCAGAACACCCTCTAGGCCCAACGTGGTGCATGAAGGCTGTGAGAAGCTTGACCTGGTCTTACACAACAGCTCATGGCTCCCATCACTGCAAAATAAGACCTTGGCTGCTTATTAGGAACTCGGGGCTTCTGCGTTCTTGTTGCTTCCCATGTGACCTCCCAGAGCAACCACACACAGAGACACAGCATCGAAACATACCAAGAAACTCCTTTCCCTACCACCCATTGAGTTTCTCCGTCTGTCTTTTCTGTCCCAGCACTACACCACCACAAACCCGGCTCCACCTCACCTTCTCACAGGCAAACAGATCCTTCAAGACCAAACACCACCAAATCCTTCCCATTCCATCTCCTAAATTTCTCCCAAGCGCACCTGCTGTTCCCCAGCCTGTCACCCAGGCTCTGATCTTACCAGCTTCCCTCCCCCGCTCCAACACAGCAGCTTCCCTCCCCCCTCCAACACAGGGCATCTTTTAAAAATGCAATGCAAACTCCTGCTTTCCCCCTTCCAAAAGGGCTCCCCACTGCCCTTGGGATTCAAAAACCTTAGCAGAAAAACTCGGTGCAGGGTGGGGAGGAGGTTTAAAACAGGCACTGCCACCTCCTTTGCGCCTCTTGGACCTCCGGTCTAACGTGGGTGTTACTGAAGTCGTCATCCCTCATATCCTAAGTTGGAGAAGCTACTCAGCTGTTCTCACCAGCACCACCAGGACACTCGACACTCCATACCTTGGGCTGCTGCCCATCAGCAACTGACTCCACTGATGTGATCACCATTGACCCCTCCACCTTCCACTCTAGCAGCTGGAAGTCACCTTTTGTTCTCTCTCACCAACACAAGTCCAGCAGCGCCCAACAAAGTGCGATCAATACTGTTCATCGGAATTATACCACCCACACTCTTGGACCACTTCTAGCCTCCAGTCCCACACTTCTGATAGGACTACCAGGGCCTTTGCACTGATTAACATTCCTAGCCACCACCACCACCACCACCCCCCACTTCCCCGACCCCCTCTGAGACAGGGTCTCACTAACTCTCCAGGAGGTTGTGCAGCCTGGGCTCAAACTTGCCACCATCCTGCCTCACCCTCCTGGTGTGCCGAGACTCCAGGCATGCGCCACCACGCCCAGCAAGCACCCTATTATTTACTGTGGAGTCTCTTGGCACGTGTAACTGTTCACCCTTTCAGTCAACAGGTCCCTGCTGGTGCCGGCCCCCGCTCTGTGCTCACAGGCTCACAGCGGTGTCTCAGACTCGCGCCTCCGGGGCCCTCTGCCCACCGAGTGCCCTAACATCACCCGCGAGCTACCTTGCGCCCGCGCTGGGGTTCCTCCAGCAGAGGCGGCGGGCGCGGGACGGGGACGCGGCCGCTCCGAGGCGGTCCCAAGGGGGCCCGCCGCCCGCTCCTGGCCAGGCCCGCGAGGCCAGGCGCAGTGTGCACATCCAGGGATGGGAGCGCCGCTTTCCGGAGCGGGAGCAGGACTGGCGCCCTCGGGCCGGCCGGGATCGAGGCCCCGCCGCAGCCGCGCCCTCGCCCACCCCTGGCGTCCACACCCACCTGCCCGGGGCGAGCGCGGGCCAGGACCAGCAGTCAGGCCCCGCGCCCTAGAGCGGCGCGCTCCGATGCCGTCACGGGGACCCTCGCCCCCCAACACCCTCCCGCCGTCAGCAACTCCGCCCGCCCGGGCACTGGGGGCGAGGGACAAGGCCCAGCAAGCCAACGCGGACGGGGCGGGGCCCGGACGGCTGGGGGCGGAGTCATGGGCGGGGCGAGACCAGAGGGGCGGGACCGGAGGTGGAGCCAGCATCCGCCCCGTCGCTCTCCTGGTTTCCGGTAAGTCAGGTCGCAGACCCCGACCCTCCCTCAGAATCCCTTCCTCATCCAGCTCTGCTTTTTGTTCTGTGGGGAAGAAAAACAAGCCAGCAGAAACGGCCATTTCCCTCACATTAGAAAATACTTCCTCATTTCCAGACTAATTTCTTCACATTACTTAGTATTTCTGAAAGTAATTTGCATATTACAGTCATCATGGTCAAGGGACACTTGTCACCAGGAGACGCAGGGAAGTGTTACAGAGGTGTCCACGTACAGCCCAGGAGATGGTGGCCTCTTCTGTGACCGCACTGGGATTGTGTTTGTGAGAGGAGCATCTCATGTGGTTGGTTTTTACTTAAACCTGAAAACAGCTGGAGCTGCAGTTCAGTAAGCGCTTTGCCTAGCACACCACAAGCCCTGCGTTCAACCAGCGCTGGAAACGAAAGAAGAGAAAAAAAAAAACAAGAAGAAGAAAGAAAAGCTCTGGAAACGTTGTCACTTAAATATCACTAGAGAAACTGGACTCAGTAGTAACATTAGCTTGCACAGACAGTAGCAGATTTGCAGATCACAAACAGGGAGCATATAGGGCCGGCCAGGTAGTTAGTTCAACAGACTCTAAAGCATCCGGTTAGGCAGATGCATTTTCTGGGATTCGATGCCCGGCATGCGGTGCCAGCCCCACCCGGCAGTGCACCGAGACAGCGATTGAGACTGGGGATGCTGGCGTGCTCCTATAATTCCAGTGCTTGTGAGGCTGAGAACAGCAGGATCACTACGAGTTCAGTATGTGTAGTGAGACTCTGTAGACTCTGTACTAAATATATATTTAAAAAAATTAAAAGAAGAAAAGGCAGCACTTTTTAAAAGCTATAGAGACTGCTGGAGCTCGTCACATAGATCTATAGTAAGTAGATCTACTCAGCCTTGAGTAGTAGAAAGCAAAATGTGAAAAGGTTGGAGAAGGAGAGTGAGAATGCGCCATGCCGGGCTGTCAGGCGCCCTATTATGAAGGACCTGGGTACCCCAGCGCTCCTTCCTGCCCTCACCTTCAGACACAAAACATCCACAGGACGGAGCTGGGGATCAAGAGCTCTTTCCTTACACACTGCTTTCCTTAACATCTCATATACCACATGGTTTAGGTCTGTGTTGTCCAAGCTAATCACCAGCCAGGGTGTGGCATCTCTGGGACTGGCTTGCTCTGCCCAGGCCAGATAACACGGGGCCTAGGATGCCATCCACCATCACATCCAAGGATCGCATTCCAGACAGGCTGGTTCGGGGATCATGAATACCATCATTCAGGTGCCCGACACTACAGAGGTGGCGGTACTTCCTACAAAGAGGAAGAATCCACTGAAGGGGAAATAAGAGTGTAAGTATGCCAGATGTGATGGCACACACCCATAATCCCAGTGTTTGAAAAGCTGAGGTAGGAGGATGACTTTGAGTTCAAGGCCAGTCTGGGCTACCAAGTGAGTTCAAGCCCAGCCTGAACCGTGAAGTCCTGTGTTAAAAAGAAAATAAAGTGCAAATGTGTGAGAAATATAGATGCAGCCCCATTGCTCTCTGACACACTGGAGAATTACACTGTTGGCACCATTAATCTCAGCCGGTACAGGAAGCACAGAGCCACTTGCTACCAGGAGGACCAAATGTATTCATTCCTTTCCTTTAGACTCTGAGTGTAATAAACTGAACGCAAAACTTTTCTTTCTTTCTTTTCTTGTCAGCATCTTCTTAAGTAGTTCAGGCTGGTCTTGAACTCACTATGTAGCCCAGGCTGGACTCAAACTTGGATGCTCCTGCCTCAGCCTCCCCAATGTTGGAATTACAGTTGTGCATTACTGCACCTGGAAAAACTTGAATATTGGGGCCAGGAAGATAGCTCAGTAGAATAAGTGCTTGCCTGGCAAGTGCAGGGTCCTGAGTTCAATTGCTGGTACCAAACACACACACACACACACACAAAAAAAAAACTTGGATCTTTATGTGCATATATATAACTAGGTGTGGTGGTGCATGCCTGTAATCCTAGCACTTGGGAGGCTGAGGCAGGAGGGTTATTGGGAGTTCAAGACCAGCCTGGATTACAAAGTGAGCTAAAGACTGCCTGAATTGTGTGCCTCAAAAAAAAAAAAAAAAAAAAAAAAAGCTAACAAAATGTGATAAGGACAGACAAAAACCAGATTTCAGTGGAGCTATGATTAAAATGATGTTTTTTGCTAAGGAAAAAATCTAAAGCACCCTTCCCCCTAACTTCATTTGCTCTGTTTTCCTGCAGCCCTGGGAGCTGAACCCAGGGCCTCTTCCACACTAGGTAAGCACTGCAGCTGAGCTACATCACTGGCCCTTTTGTTACTTTATTTTGAGTCAGAGTCTCATTTGGTTACTCAGGCTGGCCTCTGACTTACAATCTTCCTGCCTCAGCCTGCTGAGTAGCTAGGGTTACAGGTGTGTGTCACCATGCCCAGGTTTTTCTTTTCTTTCTTTCTTTTTTTTTTTTTTTTTTTTGTCTTTTTGAGACAGGGTCTCGCTATGCAGTTCAGGCTGGCCTTAAGCTCACTTTGGAGCTCAGGCTGGTCTCAAACTCACAACAATCCTCCTGCTTCAGCCTCCAGGTTTTTCTTGTTTCTGATTAACTTAAAAATCGTTTGTTTTGGCTGTGCATGGTGGTGTGTGCCACCACATGTGTAATCCCAAATGTGGGCGGCTGAGGCAGGAGAATCACCTTGAGTCCGAGGGCAGTCTGAGTTACCCGGTGAATGCAAGACCAGTCTGAACTACAGAGAGACTCTGTTTCAAACTAAACTAAATTTTAAAAGCAAACAACCAAACAGGAACACCAGGTATGAAAGGAGAAAAAAGAAGTAGCACCAGAGTTCCCGAAAAACCTCAGCCTCGTCTAAGAAAAGGCCATGACTATTCCTCCCCGTGTTAGCCCACTTTCACCCTCATTGCTCCACCCTACAGTGGAGTCACTGTCCTGCCAGGCATGCAGAAACTGCCTCGGGAGCAGACTTGCTTCCTCTCCATTCTGCCAAGTACAGTCTGTCTTCGGCCCGAACGCTAACCTGTAAGACATGGTTTTCCTTCAGGCTCAGCCTCCAGACCTGGGCTCAGTGACATAATTATAGTAATTAGGCTGTGGAGAAAAATCAAAGATTTAATGTCCCAGTAAACTTTTCAAAGAATTTTGTGGAGTTTAAGTCCATTGGAGCTACACTATGAATCCGTGGCTCTAGAAGCACCCCTTCCCAGATCTTGCACTGGATATGTAGTGTGTTCATGTCTGTCAGCAGCACAGAGCGGGACAGTCCTGCGTGCACAGCCCAGCATCCAAATTGTGGTTTTCATCTCTATTCCTCATTCAAAGTGAGTCCCATGAATTGGGTCAAGATTTTATTTCCCAGGGGGAGGGGTCAAAATATAGACGCTTTTTTTTTTTTTTTTTTTTTTTTTTTTTTTTTTTTTTTCATTTATGGTGCTAGAGAGTGAACCCAGCTCCTTTTTCTTTTTTTTTTTCTAATTTTTCAGTAAATGACATTTTAGTTGTGAAATCTATAGAGTATACAGCTACAGATTGTACATTTTTGTAGGGCTTTCACCAGCCTCGGACAGCAACCAGAACCAGACAAACAATAGGACACAACTGTAGTTTTCTAAGAATGAAAATTACAAGTATTCTAAAGAATATAAAAACATAAGAGCATTATTTAACTGATTTTAATAATACAAAATAAAGCTCCTGGACTTGACATAATCATTGTGCAAAATACATAGATGAATATGGCCTTCTTTTAAAAATATAAATTAAACAAAGACATGAAAATAGCCAAGTTTCCATTCAAATAAATGAAAATTTTTTAAAAAGAAACTTTTCCTTTCCATGTCTTTTTGAGGCAGGGACTCACTATGCAGTTCAGGTTGGCCCTGAGCTCACTTTGTAGTGAGGGAAATTATCATCTTAAATGATATTCAAGTTCATAAAACAAATTTAAAAAAGAGTTATGTTTAACTTTCCTCAGCTTCAAAGTTTATGTGGCCTCCAAATTTTGCAAACTTTCAAATCTGCCAGCACCTGCTGAACTGGTTGTACTCTAGATTCTAAGGCATCAGTTGCTTTTTGAAAAGTTTTCTTCTCACATTTCTTTTGTTTCTTTTTGGGACTGGCTAATGAAAACATCAGCGATTCCATAAGGTAGCATTAAGCAGTCACCCTCTGAGAGCATAATGTCATCACAAGCATCTTCCAAATATTGGAATTGTTTCAGTTTTACTGTTATTTCTTCCTTCAGCTCTGTGATTCCACTCATATTCTGCACACATTTGTTTATCTTTTGTTGATCTTCAAAAATAACCTTGACAGGGGAAGGGGCTCAGTAGAATAAGTACTTCCCTGGCAAGTGCAAGGGCCGGAGTTCAATCCCTCCGGTTCTGCAAAAAAAAAAAAAAAAAAAGACAAAAATAACCTTGATTTTCTGCGGGGCATCTGTAATCCCAGCACTTGAGAGGCTAAGGCAGGAAGATTGTTGCAAGTTCGGGACCAGCCTGGGCTACAAAGTGAGCTCAAGGCCAACCTGAGCTGCATAGTGACACCCTGCCTCAAAAAGACAAAAAGAAAACATTGATGTCTTCTGCAGCTGCCATCTTTATGGTGGTCTCCATCTTGGACTCCTTTTTATTTTGAAGCAGGATCTCACTAAGTCACTAGTGCACAGCTGAGGCTTGAGTTTGCAGTGCTCCTGTCTCAGCCTCCTAAGCAACTGGGATTACAAGTGTGCCTGGTGCCCAGCAAGATGCTTTGCAATGCCATGGGCATGGAAAGACAAAGATCTCCACCAACCAGCTTGTGAACATTAAAAGAGCAAGAATAATCAAAAATAACTGAAATAAGTTGAGCCTACAGAGATCTCTTCTATGGAATTTGTCAAGCTGATTTTATTGCCTGTATGGAAAAGCAAAGTCCTGGAAGTAGCCAATACGTGGGGCAGCAGGCACTGCCCAAACAGATGGGAAACCATATTTGAAACTATTGTGTTAACACAAACATAGGATTGTGCTCAGGACCTAGATTTATGACAGAGCTGGAAGGCAGGTTGGTGCCAGACAATCATACAGTCCAGTACGTCAGGCCGAGCCTGGCATATTAACTCTAACTAGTTGCAGAAAAACATTAGCCAGGCACCAGACAACAAAAGCCAGAAGTGCCCAGTGAACTTTAAGAGAATTCCTCTTTCTGCAAATTCAGTGAGAGAAAAATTAAAATTCAATCAGTTATAAACTATATAGGACAATCAATTTCCCACATGGATAAAAATAATTGTGTTAGCTACTTAAATCATTCCCCCAAAATTTAAATATAGAAAACAAAAATATTAAGGGCCAGCCAAATAGCTCAGCAGATTAAAGTGCCTGTAAGCAGGAGCAGGGGCCAGGGTTCGATCCCTGGGCCTGCTGTGCCAGCCCCACCCCCCAGGGGATTGAGACTGGGTGTGGTGGTGTGCACCTGTAAATCCCAGCTCTTAGGAGGCTGTAAATACAAGTCTGATCTAGTAGTGAGAACCTGAGCACCCTGTAGACCCTTTCCTAAAAAAAAGGGAAAAAAGAAAGAAAACAAAAATATTAGGAAAAAAAAATACAAGCGAATATTATGATAACTTCATGATTAGCAAAGTTTTTAAGACATAACTCAAAATGACAAAGGATGAATGAAAAAGAAAATAATTCAACTGAACTAAAACTAAGGGATTGTAATCCCAGCACTCAGGAGGCTGAGACAGGAGGGTCACCATGAGTTTGAGGCCAGCTTAAACTAAAATCTTCTGTTCATTGAAAGAAATTGTGAGGGAAACAAGAAACTACACGGAAAATATGTGACATAAATAGCAGATAAAAAATTATTATCCTTTATCAAGTAGAAGACAAATACAAAGAACTTTTCTGAATTGTCCAGGCTGGGCTTGAACTTGCCTCAGCTTCCCAGGGCTGGGATTACAACTATACACCACCATGCCCAGAACTTATAACCACAAAAACATGGAAACAACCCAAATGTCCATTGACAGAAGATTGGCGTGACAAAGGTGCAAGCTGCCCCTTCTCTTGGTGTCTACTTTCCCTCCATCTGATTTTTAACTGGCTGCATAGCCATTGCAAATAAAAACTATATTTCCCACACCTATTTTTAGCTACGTGGGGCCACGTGACTAATTTCTTCCCAGTAAGGTGTAATAAGCAGAAGTGTGATTGAGTTGGAGACGCATTTTGTAAGTTGGAATCAAGAGTGATCCGGTTTATATCTAGATGTCCCCCAGAGCCTCATACAATCACAGGGGCACTAGCCTCATAGTGGATTGGTCCAGTGTGAGTTTATAGCTCGGGGTGTGGGTAGGAGGTGGGTCACAGGGCCGGAGTGAGCAGGTGAATCTGCAGCCGTTCTTTCCTTCTCTGTCTGTTCCTGACTGCTCGCCTCCACCATGCCCCTGCACCACTGACTCTTGTTCCAGCCTATCGATTGTGGACTTCACAAGAGCCAATACAGACCTCTCCTGCTTGAAGTTGTGGGTGTTGCGTGCTGTGCTCCAGCAATGAGAAGGTGACAAAGACAGAAGGAGGGGGATGTCTCTCTGGTAAGGGACCCTGGGCCTCCTGGAATGAGACAGCGGCTTCCCTAAGCCACCAGACCCCGGGGTGAACTTGACAGAGAAGGCTCATCGCACAATGATGGCTCCCGGCTCAAGTTCTCCACCAGGCCTACAGCCAAGGAAGTCAGTGTCCGCCATGTAAGGAGCCACCTGGTCCTTGTTCCTGGCGAGATGTCCTAAAACACCGAGGCCCTGGCTCAGAGGACCAAAGAGTGACTCTTATGATGTGCTGTTGTATTCCATTTACTGGCCCCCAGCATCCCTGCTGAGGTCCAGGGCTGTGAGAGGACCTGGCCTGGCCATCAGGTGTGTTACCCGCACAGCCCTGTCCCAGCCCCAGGGCCTGTGGGTGCTGAGAAGGCAGCTTTCCTGCCTGCTGGAGCACAGCTTAACAGGAGCAGCTGCAGAACTATGCAGAAGTGGGCAGCTCGGAGTGTGGCTTCTGAGCTGTGCAGGGGGTATACGGCCATGCCATCCTGAACGCGCCCAATCTTGTCTGAACTGTGAGGGTACTCGTGGGTCTAAGGGGATCTAGAAGGCACAGGTGTGGATGTGGATGTGTAAAAGGGATGACAGATGTGTTACAACTATCTGTGCACATCAAAACAACTAGAAAAATAGAGTTGGGTCTGCCAGGCTACTTGGTATTCTTGCCCAGCACTTAAGACGCACTCAATCTCACCCAGCATGTCAGGACACCATGGTTACCAATTACAGTTTACCCAGCCATTCCGCCATGTGTGTACATGAGACTTTTTACATGGGGTGCTGAGGATGGACCCCAGGTTTCGCACATGCTAAGCACACTCATTCTCGCTGAGCCACATCTCTAGCCCTACATGAGACGTTTTGGATAAAGATATTTATGATAGCACTGTAGCAAAATGATTGGGAACAACCTAAATGTCCCTCATTAGAGAGTTGGTTAAATCACATATGGTATAACCATATTGTGAAATTATCATTAAAAAGAGTAGTTGGTTTATGATCTCTGTGCAAAGGATGGTGTGTGTGTGTGTGTGTGTGTGTGTGTGTGTGTGTGTGTGTGTGTGTACTGGGAACTGAACCCAGGATCTTCACACTGAGCTACATTCTCAGCCCTTTTTACTTCTTTGACACCCAGGCTGGGCCTGAACTTCTGATCTCCCTGCCTCAACCTCCCAGAGTGCCAAGATTACAGGCACCTACTACTGTGCCTGGCCTGAAAAACTATTGGGTTTTTTTGTTTGTTTGTTTGTTTATTTGTTTGTTTGCAGTACCAGGGATTGAACTCAGAACCTTGTACTTGCCAGGCAAACACTTATTCTACTAAGCTATCTCCCTGGCTCTACAAAGAAGTGTTGTTAAATGAGCAGGGTTGTTGAGCACACAAGCCCATACATTAAGGTGAGTATGTATGCAAGCGCTTGCACGCACACAGCCTGTAACCGGACGTATACACAAGAGACTGACCACACCACAGTTGTTCTTATAAAGGCAAACTGGAGAATTCAAAGAGGAAAACACACTTTGCAATCAATGTTTGAATTTTTAAATTTTATGCATCTCCTAGATTTACCAAGTATTAGCATTTCCAAAAAGAGGACTTGCAATGAATAGCAGTGGTGGAGGCTGTATTTATGGTCTAGAGAATATAGATTATTTGGTGAAGGTTCCCTTTGTCATCTCCCAGCGTCTGGGGGTACCAGCATTCAGAAGTGACCATGCAAGTGGAAATATGGCTGCCAACCAGAAGGTGGCGCCGCAGAGGACAAGCCTGAGGTCAGCCTGCACAGGGCAACTGGTACTGAGAGCGGTGCTAACACTACATAAATGCACAAGTGTATTTGCATCTGGCGATCCCTTCGGAGCCATCTGCTGAGAGCCTAGATCGCCAGAGACCTCTGCGCTCAAGGATAAAACTGTCATTTGGTCACAATTTGCTTAAAGAAGGGAGAGATCAAGTTAAGCAACAATTCCGGGGGAGGGGGCGCATAATATCAGAGCAAGCCGCTGAGCAAAACAGCCCCCAAAGAGATGCTTCAGAAAGATGAGTGCCTGGGCAGCATGGTGACCTTGAGGCTTGAGTTTCCAAGGCACCCCTAAGGAGCCAGCTTGGAATCGTGGGTTGTCGCTTAGGGGGCCCGAGCCTGGCCTGAGCAGCACCCGGATCAGCTCTTCTTGCGCAGCTGGTTGTACTGCGCACGGCCCAGAATGGGCTCCATGACGCTGGGCCGGAAGAAGCTGTCGCTGACCCTGCGCAACGGCTTCTCCCGGGGCGTGGCCAGGAAGCCAGGGCGCGCAGCGGGCGTCTCCCCGGAATCCCCCAGGTCGGGGGTGCGCAAGCCGCGCAGGCTTCCGCGGTGCTGCGCGGGGTGTGGCCCCGACTCGGGGCAGGCGGGCTGCGGCCCGGACCACTTGCGCTCCGCCTCCTGGCGCTGGGCTTCAGCTGGAGGGTTATCGATGTCCCGGAATTCGCTCTCGGGCTCCATCAATGACAGCCTGGGGAGCTAGGGACCCGGCAGGCGCGTTAGAATCCCTACTTGGTCTTGTCATTACACCTGGGACCCAGACCCCCTTCTGGGACTCTCGCCTCCATCCCCCAGGAATGGCCCCGCGGGAGCACAGGCCAGAGTGTGGGACAGCGGAAAGGACAGCTAAAAAGAACATCTGACAACTGATAGCCTGCAGGGTGACCCCGCGGGCGAGGTATGACCTCTCCCAGGGGCGTCCAGTGACTATCTTAACCCTGCCTTGTGCTACAGCTGTAGGCTGAACAAGGTCACCCATTGACTTGTCCATGGTCAAGGTACCCCTTCTTGGGCATAACTTGAGCCCAAGCTGGCTGCCAAGGCCCCTGGGGGAGGGGGCTCTTGGTAGGAGTAACTGAGCAGGCCACCCCTAGACAGCTCTGGGGTCCCCCATATTCTGACCCTCCATGAGCCTGGTCAACCTGCAACTTGCTCTGGAAAGGCGCCTAGGAACCTTAAAGGGGTAACACTGGTGTCCCTTGGCTTTCTCCTGATGGTGACAGGTGATAAAATTGGGACTCAGCCAGTTGCTTTCCTAGAACCCTCCCCACCATGCCTGCCTAGGCAAGGGCACAAACACCTGCCAGGTCCTTCAGAAGGGGGTAAGGAGTGAGGGGTGATGTGTAAGCCACTGTGGTCCCCAATGTCCTCCTCGAGCAAGGGGTTCCCTGCCTCTGTTCTCTTAGGGCTGGGGAGACCCCAGTATGTCCAAATGTTTCTGGGGCACAGAGGTTAGAGAAGGTTCTCCAGGGATGGGGAGCTGCAGTCTCCCAGTATGCTTTAGGGCCCCAGGGGAGGAGGCTGCCAGGTGGGACTCACCGGCACGTAATGCACCACTGTGTCCACCACGTTGTCGGTGACACCCTTCAGAGCATCCGACAGGGACATGGCCCTCCCCTTGATCGGGGAGACAGCTGGGGCTGCTGTGAGGTGAAGCACCCTCCCCACTGTGCCCAGCACAGCCTTGGGTGCCCACGTCACAGCCGAAATGGTGCCCTGGAGCGTCTTCTGCAGGGTGTGCACCACACTGCCCAGGAGACCTTGGGGGCCGGGCAGGGCCGCCACCTGAGGGCCAGAGCAAGGTCAGCACCCCGTGGTGACTCTCACCCTGCCTTCCTCCCCCCAGCCCCAGAGCTACAAGGCAGGGCACAAGGACACCAAACTGACAGAACTTCAACCCTGTTCCCTCCACTAGCTATGAGGCCTTGGGCAAGTCAGGTTCTGTCTCTAAAACCAGTTTTTTGGTCTGCGAAATGAAATGATCACGTCTGCCCTGCTAGTTTTATGGAGTCTTATAAGGGTCAGCTGGGAATGACATAGAAATACTTCAGGCTAGGACAGAGGCCTTCCTTTGCTTCTGCTGTCACCCATCATGGGCTCTGGGGGCCTTGAGTCCCACACTGCCCCTCACCTCACTGAGCATGTTCTCCTCGGCCTCTGATTTCTCCTCCTCTTCCTCCTGCTCCTCTGACTCCTCACCCTCTGTGTCTGTCTGGTCATCGTGGTCCTCACCCTGGGCAGCAGCGAGGTTGTGCAGCCAGGGCACCCGCACCTCACTCTGTCGCCGGGACACTACCTGCATGGCGGCCGCCGCGCCCCACTGGGCCAGGCTGTTCTGAGGGAGGGACAGAGCAGCCACCACTTAGCAGCCCTGGGGAAGGTGGGGACCCCAGCAGCTGGAGCCCCTCGTCCCCAGAGGTGGGGCAGAGCTGGCCCCAGCATAATTTTCCTAAAACTCTGTGACAACTTAGGATGTGAGAGGACAAACAGGGCTGTGAATTTTCACAAGCACACCACTGTAACAAGTCAAGCACACACCAGAGGAGCCCCGGCCCCCACTCAGTCCCTGCTCTGCCAAGAGTGGTTATGACCATGCATTCACTGGTGTTTTGTTTGAGAAGCTTTGTTTGTTTGTTTTTGGTGCTGGGAAGGAACCCTCAGCTTCATCTTGACCAAGCTGAGCACTCTGTCCCCCAGCTCACCCCAGCCCTGGGTTATTTTGGAGCTTCCTATAAATGGGTCACCATGTATTTGCTCATGAATGGGCTCCTTTCATTCAGTAGTACATGTGATAGGATCCATTGCAGTTGTACATGGGTGAAAATTTGAGGGCCAACCTGCACTACACAGACCCTAATTTTAAGTAACAATATTCTGTAAAACAAAATCCAGGAGCAGTGAGGGATACGACTGCCTGGAGTTTCTTCCAGCAGAGGGCTTCATGCTTTGTTTAAGGATGACACTTCCTGGGGCCTGGATAGCAGGCATCATCCCTCCTGGGAGAGCCCAGGGCCAGAGGCTCAACTGGGGGGATGAGTGTGAGGGAGTGAGCAGTGGGGCAGAACCCCACCCCCACCCCCACCCCGCATCCCAGAGGACTAGCCCTCCGTTCTCAGAGCTATAGTCCCAGCCCAGGGTACAATGCTTCAGGGTGGGAGGGACCAGTGCATAGGTGGGCTCAGGCCGAGCCCAGGCTCTCACCAGGGGTGCCACGCCTGGAATCCACATGGCCAGGGAGTGGCCCTGCTTCAGTGCCCAGGCTGTCGTCTGCATGGCCTGTCGGGAGAGGGTGTTGGCCAGGATCCCCACCCTGCGTGGGAGGCTTGGCTTGACCTTGGGAGACTTCTGCGTCTGCTGGCGTCCAGGAGCAGTAGCTGGATGGGGGTTTAGGGGGAAGAAAGGAAAGCAGATCAGAGTAGGATGAGCCCCAAGGCATGGTGACAGGTGCCACATACTTTCCCTCTTCCGAGACAGGGAAGGGCCTAGGTGATGGTGGGTCCCTCTGGAATTCCCACTGAGCCGTCCCTACTGTGGAAGCTGCGGGAGACCTTACCCAGCATGAGGCAGGGATGCCGGCTTTGGTGAGCTACCTGGTTCCTCCTTGGCTGGAGGGAGGAGGAGCTCCACCACCTTCTCAATGCCGCTCAGGGCCAGGTCTGCCCCTCCAGAGGCCAGCCGGCCAGCTCGGGTGTTGGTGGCATACTCCGCAGTCTCCCTGGCCACTTCCCAGGCCAGCTCACAGCCAGCCAGTGTGGCTCCCAGGACCTTGTCCGAGGTGCTTGCGATGGGCACACTGATGCTATTGCGGGCACTGCGAAGGCGGTTGGAGATGGTGCCCTTCAGCTCTGAGGCAATCTGGGGATGGTGGGGGTTAGGACTCAGCTGTAGGGGTCTCCTTGTAGGCCCTGCCAGGCCCAAGGCCTCAATGAAAAGGTCCAGGGGAGGGCTTTGGTATATGTGGGTACCTGGATGAAGCCAGGCTTTGGAGGGAAAAGACTTTACCAATGCCCATGCCAACCACCTGGATCTCCTGGATTCTTTCTATCACACTGCCTATCAAGATGCTGCCCCTGTAGCATCTTGTGAGGACAGTCCTTGTGAGGAAGGTCCCAAAGTTGTCCTGGGCACACTGGTCCTGCTCCTCTTGTGCCCCCCTCCCCACCCCAGAGTCCTGTGCTGTGTCCTGTGTCCTGTATCTGCTCAGATACAGGGTTGGGCTCCACCTGCACTTACACCAGTGTACAGACCTTCTGCTTCCTACCAGGGCTGCTCCAAAATAATCAGCTTTCCAGCTGGATAGCAGGAGCTCTTTGGTGACAATGACAATTCTTGCCTTTATTCCAGAAAACCAGGCATCTTTTGGCTTTGAGGCCAAAGCATTCACTTGAGCCCACACTGACACGGTGCCCCAGATCTACTTGAGGCTATGTGGCTGATGGAAGTCACCAGGTTTCTCCTCTGTATTATAGGGAAAGATTCCTCTTGAAGGGGGATGAAAGAATTAAGTGAGCATGCTCTGGAGAGCATGTGTCATGGTCCCTAGCAAGTGTGGGGCTCGGGGAAAGCTCCTAGGATGGGCATGGAGGCAGTCAATGAAATGGATGACACCAGAGACTCAAAGCGTCTAACTTGGGCTTGTACCTTAGCCATTACCCAATAAAGATGTCACTGGCAGAAGTGGCCTGTTTGATCCCCTTGCCCATAAGCACTGGATGTTGAGGATATAGGGTATAATCCTGGGACCCCAGTGAATGTATGCTGTGATCTTTGGTGCCTTAGATCTAGTGCAGACCCATAGGGTCCTACGTCCCAGGGACTGGTACCCATCCCAGGATCCCAACTGGTCTGCTGTGATCTGTGCCCGCTTTCCTGGAAACCCTGTCTCCCTGAGGGGTCAGCAGTAGGACAGTGTTTGCATGCAGTGGCTTGCCATTTTCTGGGGAGGTGGTGACCACACAGCATGGCGGCATCAGAGAAGGGGAAGGGACCCACCTTTTCTGGAGGGTACTGGAGGGCTGGGATCCTTTCCTCCAGGTGGTCCAGGCCTCGGCAGGCCAGCTCATTGGCAGCTGTGACTGGAGAGAAGGGTTATACTGGGGGAAGCCCCACCCATTCTGCAAGGACCCAGAAGTGACCTCTGTGCCTGGGAAAGCACCTTGAAGCCCTTAGAGGCCCAGCCCTGCCGCTTCACAGACATCCTGAGCCTGAGGCCCTTTGCCACTTTTAGCCCTGATCCACTGGTGACTGAGGCCAGAGTCCTTCCTGTACCACCCAGATGTGGCTTCAGACAGGTCACAGGCTTCCTGAGTGAGAAGGAAGCAATGGAACCATGTGAATCACCAATGACTGTGAACCCCTGCCCCCATGTAGAGCTCTAAGGGAGCACTAGGAAGAGGGGGGGGGGAGCTGGGTGGCCCTGGAGTTGGACGAAGTGGGGCCAGGCTGAGACCTGCTTAGTCCTAGGGGTGACCAACTTCCAGCCACAAGCTGTATGGGCTCCAGACTGTCCATGGCTCATGCTCCCCACCTCCACTAAGGATTAAGTCCAGACCCTTCACTCTGAGCTACATCTTTAGCCCCACCCCCTTTTTTGAGACAGTGTCTCACTAAGTCACCAAGTTGACAAGACTGGGCTAGAACTCATATCTTCCTGCTCAGCCTCCCAGAGTTCTAGGGTTTTTTGTTGTTGTTTTTTTTTTTTTTTTTTTTTTTTTTTTTTTTTTTTTTTTTTTGGCAGAACCAGTGATTGAACTCAGGCCCTTGCGCTTGCCAGGGAAGCACTTATTCCACTGAGCCATCTTCCCAGCCCCTGAGTTCTAGGATTAAAAGTGTATACTACTATGCACAGTGGCCTTTGCTTTTAACACTCAGTGTTGAGATAAGGTTGGCAGTACCACGAGGGCCACAGGAAAGGCAAAAGAGTTGTCCCTTGTCCCCTCCCCCAAGATACAAATGCTTTCAAGGATGCTTCTGGGTGCTGCAGAGCACAGAAGCTCTGAGGTCTTCGTGCTGCCTTTGGGTGGGACATGTCAGGACCAGGGGAATGTAAGAAGCAGGAGGCCCATCTGGGGCCTTTTTCTCTGTGCTCCCCCACCCCACCCCTGCCCTACTGAGCAGGTTGGCTGCAGGACTTCTCAGCACTCCTGGCAATGTCTCATAGTCCTCTCAAGAACCAAGGCCTTGATGGGACAGAACAATGTTGCGGCCGCATTTATCAAGACTTACAGGGCCATTGGTTTCTGACCTCTAGCCCCTGGCTGGCAGCTCTCTGCTGCCCTCACCTGTCACAAGCTGGTACCATCAGCATTTGGGCCAGCTCCAGGGCCCAGGGCCACAGACCCCGCCTACTCCCATCCCTGCCCACATAGCCCCACCCATCCCTCGTCTTGCAACTTCTTTGGCTGGTCATTGTCATTTTAGGAAACTGCCGCTGGGCCCTAGCTGAGGCCTGTATCTAATAGTGATGGGTAAGAAGACCAGGTGGTGATGTGATGCAGCAGCCAGGTGGACTGGCAAGCAAGTGACTGGATAGACAGACAGACAGACAGACGACTGACAGACAGAGCAGGCAGAGCCCGGCAGGTGGGCAGAACAGGACTCACATTGGGTGGACAGCCTGCGCACCACGGGCTCCATGCCCCAGGCGGCCAGGCTGCTGGCGCCCTGCACGCCCTTCTCGTAGGCATTGCACATGGAGGCCACCAGGGGGTGGGCTTCCTTGGTGCTGGCGTAGGTCTTCTGGAAGCATTCGCAGGTGCCACTCACCACAGGCAACTGCATGACGCGCTGCAGCACGTTCTCCTGCTCCTGGCCGGGAAAGGAGCGCACTGCGGTCAGCCTCTTCCCACCCTCCCAGGAAGGGAGCCCAGCCTCACCTGAGAGGCTAGCTGAGTCTAAGGGGTCTGGGAGGAACCTGGGCCAAAGACTGCTCTGAATGCTCAAGTCACAGGCTCCACCGGGCATGCAACCTCGCTCTGCTGCTGTGGTCTCTCTGTTCCTGGGGACCAGGCCAAACCCCATCCTCCTCTTGGCCCCCCACTCGAAACTTACTAGGAGACAGCAAGCATTATGAACACATCTGCAGGGAGTTTTAATGATGGCTTCCTCTAAACATTCTCCTACCTTTTCTAGACCATAGCCTCCTGCCTGAGGACACCGGTTCACAGCCAGGCATGCACACTGCCCTCCACCTCCCATTGCTTCCTCCAAGAAGCTTCCTGCCTTTCCTCCTTCATATCAACAATGCCAAGTCCTTCCCTGGGCCATCTCTAATCTGTCACACTGCCTTTCTCTCCCAGGAGACTGTCATCTCAGCATCCCCAGGAACTTTCCAGGCCCAGGAAAGTTAGTTGGAGAAATAAATGACAGTCAGGGCTGCCTAAGTTCAGACCTGTCCCCAGCACAGAATCAAAGCATCATGGCCTACGGGGGGGGGGGGGGGCTCTGCTGCAAGAATCCTTTGCAGAATTTCTCTGTTAGACTTGCATTTGGATGCATCGTTTCCCCTGAGCTGGAGCTGGCCTCTCCCAGAGTAGCCTTTGCCCCTGTTGGACAGTTCTCCAGAGCTGAAGCCTGCCTCCACCCCCCTGCCCTACCCTCTCTGCACCAGAACATGTGAGTAAATTTATTTCATCACCCATGGGCCCTTCACATACTTGAAGTTAAACAAGGGTCCCTTTGAAGGACCCTTCTCCACAGCACAGAGGTCTCAGTCCTAATTCGGTTTATGAATAATCCACACCATGGTCTGGTGACAGCCCTCCTCAGATATGCTGCAGTTTGACATTGTCTTAAAAAAATACAGCACTCAGATTTGAAGATGGTGTTCCAGGTATAGCCTGAACTTATGATCCTTCTGTACCACTACAACAAGGAGTGGTAGGACCATTGTTTCTCCTTTTTGGGGTGTAGTACTCTTATCAGAGCATTTAGTGGCAGCTGTCAACATAATTAAACCTCATATTGCTTAGGATCCTTGGTGGGAAAAGGCTGATCTTCAAAAGAGGAGATTCCAGGCATGCAGAAGGTACCATAAAGGGTGCCTTGGTGACCTGCCTTCATTTAGTTCCACAGTGCCCCTGTGTCCGCTATTCTGCTGATGTGGAGACAGATTCAGAGATTTTTGAACAGAGTCTTGCTAAATCACTAAGTTATAATGTTGGGCTCGAACTTATGATCCTCCTGTACCACCAGACCTGTCTAAAAACCCTTTTCTTTACCATTTTGGACAGTTTTCAGGATTGTTTTTGGACAAACTCAAAGCGAGGAAGAAATGTGGGAAATGAAGAACATATCTTCTATTAAAAAAGGCTTAACTATGCGATGACCATTCTCTGCCTATTTGTATTCTATGATTCAATATAAAATTTAGCCTACTGATCTGGCACAAAGGTTAAACCCTCATTTGCAACGAAATGGGAACTATATGGATTCATAACTTTCAAGTTTCACTATCTGAACTTTTCCTGAATCAGAGAGGCCTTTGGGCCTGGGGAGATAGTTTAGTAGAATAAGTGCTTGCCTGCTCAGTGCAGGGTTCTGAGTTCAATCCCCGGTACCACAAAAAAAGAAAAAAATAAATAAATAAAAGAGAAAAAAAAAAAAAAAAAAAAAAAAAAAAAAAAAAAAAAAAAAAAAAAAAAAAAAAAAAAAAAAAAA